>UZAN01039949.1:59599-95775 GCA_900618425.1 Echinostoma caproni
TCATATGATCCAGCAGCAGTCGTTACCGTGTTTCCGAATGGCAACTTCACAAAGGACCCAGCAACGGTCCGGTTCCTATGCATTTTATCCCTATCGCGACCGCAGCTCAAAATATTTTCCCTTCTTCTTTGTTTCAGAACGGCTCTGATGCAGGCTCAATTGAACAGTGCTTGACACGACACCAAAACCTGGAAATTTCAGTAATCACACATCAATAGTACCCACTGATGATGTCATTGCTGATTGCTTACTGGCTTCCAGGAAGAAAATCTGCCTTAGGAGGCAAAGGACAAAGTGAACTATCCCAGAGGCAACACGAATTACTCATTTTCAAAAGTGCTGACCTAATAAGACAAGATTCAGAACGTCACCAATCTTAATTTACCGTCCTACCCCCAAAAGATTTTAACCAACCGATTACCGAATCTTTCACACCCCACCTCGGTGACCGCGAAACGCTCACAGTGCCTGATCGTTCAGTGCAGTTCTTCTTCTTCTTGCGTACACGTCCATCATCTACTCTCTGCCATAACGCAATTCAAGAGGGTAAAATGGACACATTTCGCCCGGTGCTAAATCACGCTAAATCACGCTTTGTTTGATTGCAAACCAAGTGCTAATTACTCGGCGAACAAAGTTATAGACAATTTGAACCATGTTGATTTGGTTTATTAGGCGTTAATTAATATCGGTCACAGTATTCAACACTGATTAATATATACATATATATATATATATATAGGTGCGCATATATATAGCTTGAATAATCATGATATAGCCGAATGCGCATATGAAACAAGTAGAATGAGCTGATAAGTTATTTAGATCCACAGACCATGTCCTGTTCCATCGAGAAAACGTGAAAGAGTCAGGTGATCATCGCAGCGGTCTTGGTCGTTCTCGATAGGGATCATTGATTGAAATGAAATATCCCTATCAAACCCCGAAGGATCATGGATGAATGAATCGGTCAGGGAAAGATCAGCTCTGATTCACCTCTTTTCTAAATAGAAGAATAACTCGAACTGATGAGTTATTCTCAAAATAAAATAAATACGCTTCATTTTCTGTTTATCTCGATTTGCTGCCCGCGGAGAGTGGATCAGTTTCACATTATTCGGGGACTTTTACATAACTTTCGCCCCCGTGGGCGCATCGGCGAGCGTTTCACAATCAAAAGCAAACTGCATATGGCCGATCGATAAATGATCGGAAAATTTACCTTTAACTTTCGTAAAACGGTAGTGGAAATTGAATACAGTTCACTTATGGACAAAGCTAGAGCCCTGGCTAAAACTGAAACCCAACCAAGGATACCATTTTGATGTTNTCAATCAAGCGGATCTGGTACCTGACCGCATAGTGGAAGGGTTGAACACATCCTTCGCTCTCCCAATCAGGTATATCTTCTTTCTTTGATCACAACATCCCGTTTTTGGTTCCAATATTAAATGAAAGTCTCCATTTGGCTGTTGGCGACTTCAACCGTGCAAGTATTTTCCCTCTGCATTCTTTTGGCTTGTCTGATTTGTCTCATTTTCCTGCCAGAGGCAGCTCTATACCTGACCGGGTAATCCCAAACAATTCCGCTTTGTTTTCGCTCAAGCTAATGGACCCAGTCACTAACAGTGTTCATTGTGTTCTTCTCTTAAGACCAAAGATATACTCCCTCTCTGTATACCCAACATTCATACGATCAAACCAGATGAGTTTTCAACTGATGCCCTTTCGTCAACTCGCATTTGTCTTTTCTATAGTTCCATAACGGTTGCCCAATCTTGGTTTGCTTCTTGTTCATCACAGCTTAACTGTATCGGTCTTTTGCGGGAACCGATGAAATCGATCTTCTAGTTTTACTGTCCCATGGAAATGTTGTTTGTTTGCAACGGCACAATTGCATTGACTACGAAAGCAAAAGGAACAATCCTATAAATCTCACCATCCATTAGTAATATTGTAACTTAATTCAGGCTGAGATTACACATTTAAACAACATGTTTGCTTCCCAAATCCTGCAAACAAAAAACACGAGGTTTCTGTGGTGAGCAATTCGTCTTCTCTGTGAACAAAAAAGAAAAAACGTGAACACTGATGAGGATGGAAATAGCCTTAACTCTGCATTTCTTTATCCTTCAAACGATACCCAGATACTGTTTTTCCCATGTGAGGTTTCCAATTCTGATCTGATACCTTTTTCTTTTAAACCATTGTCATCTGCGGGGCCCTGATGGTCTTTATCCGGCGTTTCTCAAGTTTGAAGCAGGCTTTCTAACTTCTATGATGACATTCCTCATCAACGAATCTATTTCTGCACAAATCATCCTGACGACCAGTGACCAAAATACCTGTTCCAAAGACTTCATCCTCAACCGTTTTTGCAAACCATTTTCGTGCTGTTGAACAGACTTCTGTAGTTCTAAATTTTACTACGAAAGCCATCCTGAGTCGCTAACAGTCACTTGTCACCACTCCCCATGATCCTCTTCAGTTTGCGTATAAACCCAACAGATCCACTTTGGATGTTGTGTGTGCTCTGATTCATTTTACAAGCAAGTCACTGAGCAGCTCCACCAAATCTGTTCGTGGCGTTTTTCTTGATTGTTCGTCTGCTTTATATTCTGTGTCCCGGTCATCCCTCCTTTTAAAGCTTGAATCTTTTGGCACCCCGAGACAGCTGCTTTCGTGTCTTTCTGATTATTTCACCGGGAGAATCCAGTTCACAAAGCTGGGCAGAAATACCTCAAGTCCTCTAGTTAATAATTTTGGTGTGCTTCAAGGTGCTGTCCTCTCTCCGTATCTTTTCTCTGTTTCCATTAGTGATCTTTCAGTGCCACACCCTGGTCATATCCAAAAATATTCCATTTCGCCTGTTCGCCGAGCTTTGCAATTTGTTTGCAGACGTTTCATCACCAGCCGAGTTGACATCATTAGTGCTTGTGAAGTATGCTGACGATGTGGCTTTATGTCTTCCTCTCCGGAATGTTTTTTCTTCACTGAAAATCTGTCCCGAATCGAACAGTTTTCAAACCAGTCTGGCCTTAATCTTAACACACAACCAAGTGCTTGGAGTGCATTTTTAGCTCTCCCCGTTCTACCTTCTCGTCACACCCTGTTACCCCTAATCTTAACTTTTCGTCTAGAGTGACCTCATATCTGGGTGTCACCACCGATAATTATTTTCTGTGGTCAAACTTGCCAGGAAGCTAACCACTGCAATCTTCTGACGATCAATAGGAGTGGGGCAGTTGAAACTACTGATATCAATTAAAGCGGTATCAATCGAACTGAATTTGTAGTTGATATACTGTTTGTGGTTGGTAATCGACAACGAGTAAAAACTTTGATTATTCATTCTCATATTGTATGATAAAAATAACCTTACACCGAATGAATATCTCACAGCAACACTCTTCCAACAGTCCACGGACGCCAGGTAAACAATTATTTATTGAGCACTGATTATAGGTTGATTAGTAACCATCAGTACGGACGGGGTGGGTGTCTCGGGTTGTACCTGGTCACCCGTCCCTTGTACCATCGGAAACTCTTCCAAGCGACAAAACGTCTGACACTGCCTACGCGGAGAAAGCCCTATTCGCTGCCTTCATGAGGCGGAGTTGCCTTTCCAACAAAGAGGTAGGTATAACAGAGTTGGCAAACCTTCACTAACTCACCTGGGGGAGTGGGTTAAAATTCCTGATTCCAAACCAACCAAGAAGAGACTTCGGAATCATACACCTTGCTGAATGTGGCAGTGTTCACTGACCGATTGAGCATCGAGATGTCTGGGCTTCTGGAACATGTGATCCCATCCAAAGGGCCTATGATTCGAAAAACTGGTTCTTGGCCCCGATTTTCATGGGTAGCATCACTGCCTTACGGATCAGGCTTTAGCTATCCAAAGGCTCCGAATATGAATTCGCTAAGAAAATCCACATCAAGGTCAACTGCTGGTCTACCCCCATACATGATTTGAAAGATATGTATGCGTTTAGACCCAATTTTTTCAAACAAGATGAATTTTGCCATGATAGTAGTTACATCGATCTAGAAAAAGACAAGAAAAATGGTACATCAGGAGACAGTCCGAAAGAAACTGTGTCTGTAAAAATAAAATCGGATAAAACGGTTAAAATCAGTCAATCCAACTGGTATCATTTCGCATTCATACGAACAGAAAATAGTAGTATCGTGTGTGTTATGATGTTTTCTTCTTTTTGAGTTGATCAGTATATCTCATCTTGTTATACAAGTGACCAAGCTAAAACAAGTGACCAACAATTTAATAACCTTAACCATTGGGGTTCACCGTTCTAACTTCACGATAAACTGTACATCATTCAGTAAGTGCTCTTATACCTGGTCTATAGGGCATGATGCATGATCACCGTTTCCTTTTTAAAGCATTTTTACTTGTCATTATCACAACAGTATTTCCAACCACCCTATCATACACACGGATCATGCAAAGTTGTTGTTTCCTTGGGCAAGGGGCTGAAATGCATTGTTCACACACAGTTCACCTTGCTGTTCTCGAGACATCGAACCGAATGATAGAAAAAAAAACAGGTGAAAGTCGTCGAGTACATAGCAAATGAAGCGTGAAATAAAAAAACACAGGAAGCACTGGACTGCTGTTTCGACCTGGTCGGATCTCATCCTCCATCACTCACATGAAACAAGTAGTCAGCTTGTGATTGTTTCCAACCGAGTCATAACCCCGGAGGCTAGTGCTGAAATGAGCGAGGTCTGTGGTCTGCGAGAAGCTCACAAAGATTAATTGTGCTACATCGTATAAATGGAAAATGAAAAACGGTCTGTTCACCTCTCCGGTGCCCGAGTAGGTAGCATGCTTGCGTCCTGCCCATGAGGTCCGGAGTTCGATCCCCAGCTGGGTTGATGGATTCGCGCTGCTGATGAGACCTAACCAGGTCGAAACAGCTGTTAAGTGCTTTTTAGCTTTTCAGTTCACACTTCATTTTCTATATACACAACGATTTTCACCTTTGAAATTGAATCAAATCCTCCATTACTCACAAGAAAAAAAACATGAAAATTACCGTGAGGCCCTTCTAGGCGCTTTTTGCTCATAGAATAGAAAGTAAAATACAAGAAGTGGAATAAAAAACTGAACAAAACCGTTAAATAATATATCGGCTCGTAGAATGGCATTGCTGTGCCCAAGTAAAGGGATACCAATGAGTACTGTATGTGCATGACAAAAGATTATCCTACCTAGTGTTGGTCAAATATTTTGTTGCGGGTAAATTGCAAAGGCGAAGTTTATTGGATTCCATCGGAGCTTTCCACACTGGTTACGGATGGCAGCGCAAATGATACATAATGAAATAGTCAATAAATACGTTTACCCACTGAGGTTAGACAGTCAGATGCTTCATTGAGCCGTGACTTGAACGAATCCATATCAGGAGCAAAAGCGATTTGGGAGGGAACAAGGTTTCAGGTATTAAAGGATCTGACATTCAAAGAGTAATGCTGACAATCGAGTCGAATTTCCTTGAACAATAGTTTGAAAATATGTTCTACAAATTGGAGTACTATATCGATGATTAGTGTGATGCAGCATTTAATTTACGAGACTCATAACTCCGCGCATTGGGCGGCACTGAGATGAGTAGGATCTTAGCATTTGCAGCCTTTCAACACAGTCTCCGGGTTGTACTCATTTGAACACTTTAGTTGCCATTCTCTGATGACATTCGGGAGCTTTTGTCTCAACTTAGTTATATGGTTCCAAGCCTTGATAATATACTCGGTGTGTGATTGAATGTACACTAGCAGTGCATTGGTCAATTTGCATGTTTCAAATGATCCAAAACACGTTTCAGTAGTCTCAATTGGCTTAGATCCATTGATGACTTGATTCCGGAGTGTGTGAAACAACCCGAGCCCTTCTAAACAAGACTCAAAGATCTTTTTTGTTTGTGGCATGCGGTAATGTCTGATTTCCAAATGTGCAAGGGAAGCTACCCCTGTGTGACGCAGTGATACAACCTCACATTTTTTCACGTTGAATTCGATGTCGGTAATGGTCGATCATCGGTAAACTGTGTGAAATGTAGCCCGTTGTGTGATATAATCTTCAGATTGTTGTACTATTCTTCATTTTTGGCATATACAGCGCATAGTTAAGATTTCGCCCAAAAAGTATCTGATAGAAGGTTTTTACTGTGAAGAACAAGGTGGGGTGCAGTACGGATCCTACGAACAGTGTCAATTGGTCTCGATAACTAACAATTAACTGGAATTGATTCGGCACATTCCCGAATTCAATCAAGGGGCAGTCTTCAAACACCGTGAGGGTGGAGCCTCCGCAACGGTAGTTGTTAGTTCAATCTTCTAAAATCTGAATAAGTTAAATCAGATTGCATCTTCTGTCATTCTCGAGACAAACGTTCTTGCCTGATCGCCTCTTAACAGTGAAATGGATTGGCGATGCATGACATTTATTGTCGAAACTCGTGTTCATCTGACAAGTGGTCCAACAATGAAGTTCACCACTTCTGACCGAACAGGACGAAGTATTACCGGACGGTAGTTAGCGGGATCACTTTGTTAGGCCCCTTTGGGAACAGCTGAAATGATTCCGGGTTTCTTTGGATTGTCCAATTAAACATTCCTCGGAAGAAATCAACCGATATTTCAGATATGTTGTTACCGTGGAGGTCAGGGGGGAGGAATTCCTATCAGACGTAAACTTCTTGCTTTTATCGTTTCGTTGCCGCCAGCCGATTGGGGAGCTAAAGCGCATGCTGAAGGTACCATTCATTCTTCTCACAAAGCAAACGCTTCATAAAATTGCACAATAGACGTACGTAGTATTTGAACGTCTTGAGTGTACACTTTATTTAAAACACATCTACCATGCTGTATTTATGATTATTTTCGTTAGCCTGGAGCGGCCTATCTTTAGCAAAAATACTCATTTTCCCTGTCCACAGGATTCACCCACCTTTATTTTTAAATAGTTGTGCTTTTTCGATGCGATTATCCTTGAATATTGTCTCACTGATTTTGCACGCTATCCTTTGAAAATTGCTAAACAGATCCCCTTTTGAAACCGAACATGGCAATGGACAAGGAGTACCTTGTCATTGAAGGTTGTCACAGTGGTCACCGATATGACTGAAACGTCAAGTTGAGTCTGCATTATGAAATACACTTCCACTGGTTTCAGTCCTCTGATTGGATCAACCTGATCAATGTACCAGTTCATCCTATCCACTACTATTTTCAATATTGATTATTTTTTTCTTCTCTGTTTTTCCAAGCACATCTATATCACTGGATTTGGTTGTTCATGTTGAAAAACCACAATCGTTCCCTGTTTTTTTGGACTCGTTCAACTAACTGTTTCCAAGTCCTGACAGGCTTCAATCGATATGTGAAGTGTAGATCAGAGCGGTATCCAGTGTTATTTCAACCAGACAACGATATCTTCTTTGGTTCGGAAGTGAACCAATTTGGCATTGTCTCATGCGATTCCGGTGATACTGTGTCTGATTCCGAGTAGGATAAGGCCAGAGAAAGGGAGAGAAAATACCTGTTCCCAATTAATGCTTCAGACGCCGAAACTAAGTGAATCTATTCAGTGTTTCTCAGTCCTGATTCACTAGCTTTTGCGACTGGATCTAAGGCCACAAAACATTCCGCACAGTTTCTCACCCTAGGGATCTCTCAGTAAACAAGCAGGTGATACACTGTGTTACCTATACTAGCCAGATACATTGATTCCCCATGTGTTAACGGGACACGGTAACCTAGATGCTCATTAAGCCTTAAGTAATTAGTAAAGGCAAAAACATTAGTGGTGGTTTGATCATAATGAACAATCAATAAGTATAAAAAAACAGTTGTATAAGATAGTTCGGTGAACAAAACCTAATGGGTGATCGGTTGTATCAGGTGCAGCAACTCGATTTGATGCAAGCGTTCTCCCACCCCACCCTGCTTGGCAACGGGTAAACCTCATCAACCATGAAGATGACCGAGCGCTGAGCACATGGCGAAGCAAAAGTATGGTTCGTATGAACAACTCGATTTCAATTGAGTACGTTCTCGTTCAATGAACAATGCTCGCTTTTATCAACTTTCCCTGGTGTGGTGTCACCACATGACGCCCACACGCGTGTTATCGAATCTGATGCCAGTTAATTGCAAATGAAAACGCTGGATATGAAGTGTGAGCCATTGAATCGCTGTCAGCTCGTTTCTCCCTCACTCGCAATTTTCAGTAAAATCCCACTAGTTTGTAATGTTTTAATCACAGGATAACTTGAAGTCGAATGCACCATACTGCACCTGGATGTGACCGATTTCTTACAGGCGCAAGTTATAAAAGCTTGGGGATAAACACCGTTTCAGTGAACAGAAGACACAAGAATAATGCCATGTGCTGGGAAGGAACAAAGAACTGTAGATTCCGTGAATGGTAAAACCGCATCCGCATGCGTATTTGTGATCGCAGCACGCGAACGGAATCCGCACTGGTTCGCAAAATCTTCTATTAATGATACATGTCACCATGCCTGACGAAAGCCGAGGATTACCATGATGACAGTTACGCATGAAAATGGCGGTTGCTTACTTCTACTTTACTATCAAGTTGGAAACATTTGCCACTGACAGAGTGCAACACCTATAAAGTAACGAAGGAGCAATATTTGCCGCTTAAAGCGAGCAACGATGTTGGTGCTTGTAATATAACCTTGCGGAGGACATTATTTTGTCCCGGTGCTGAATTACGATTTAGTTCAAACTAGCTATTGTTATTAATACACTTTCAGGATAGTCAGCTTTTGATATTTCGCTGTTCCCATCTCTTTTTCGTCACTTTCACGTTTGACTGACGTTTGAACCGGCATATATTGTACAATCTTCGATGCGGACACATGTTCTAATCCACCAGCTTTACGGAAGGGCAAAAGAAAGTGTTTTGAGTTTTACAAAAAATCACCACTAATATGGTCAGCCCACATGAGGGAACGTCTGAGAAGAGCGCCCGAATATTCAGAGGCGATCTTATCAATACCGCCTTGTGTAGCTGTAGTCTGTGCGTGAAATGGATTGTGCTGAATATGATTGGCTGCTCTCACCGGAATGCAATCACCAGGGCGCGGTTTTATCCGCTTGAATTCACCTTCTGTTCATCGGTACTCTTTAGAATCAATGAATGGAATGCATGAAAAGTCACCTCGTTGATTATAGGATCTTGTCGTCAAAGCTAAGCTTATTTTTTCGTTCTTTCAATGAAACAAAGAGTCGTTTAACCTTTAGCGTACAGTGTACATCATAAAACGTGAATGGCGCTGATAGATATCAGTATCTCATAAGTGTAGGCTTTATTTTGAACTGCATAAAAACTGATGGAAATTCAGTAAATAAGATACGATTCGTGATCGGTCATACCATTTATAAAACGTGCAATATGTTTGGGCTTGAGGGTATCGGGAAGGCATACACGAGGCAACCGAAAGAGAGACCGTGTGTGGGTGTGGATTTGAACCGTCGACGGACAGGTTCTCTTTGAAGCGGATTAACTGGTAATGTGCGAGAGAAGGAAAATCCAAACACCATGAACTCAGAGGTCCAGTGAGACAGGAACACTTATTTTTAATTTCAATCTTAACTTTTGATTCCTTCAATTAAATGGATTGCATGATAAAGTCGTCAGAAAGGAGAAAGCGGCTAATCAAAGGGCTGCCATGAAACACATGATGGGGTAGATCAGGTGGTGGTGGTGGGATTCCAACACCCGTTCCTCGAGGTGATTATTTGGTAACGTTATCATCGAGTCACCACCGTCTTCAAACCGAATAGTAACAAATACCTTTCCTCTCTCCTTTACAATCCTAAATTCCCCATGACCTTGGCAGCCTGCTATTCGGTTTGAAGACAGTGGTGACTAGATGGTAACGCTACCGAATAATCACCTCGAGGAACGGGTGCTGAAATCCCACCATCACCACCACTATCTGATCTCATCTGATTTCATGGCAGCCCTTTGATTGTCCGCTTCCTCCTTAACAGTGCTTGTTTAGAAAAGGGAAAGGAGGAGTTACATTGGAATCACTGAAAATGAGCTTGTTCGCCACTCCTTTTTTTATTTGAAATGTACATTGGAAAATATTCGCACCTCTGTCAGCCCAAATACATACAACTCCGGCCGGTTTGCGTCTCTTTTAGTCTAGCGAAAGCTCATCACATTGATTAAATCCAAACTGCCTAGTAGACATTTGCGGGAAGCGTGAATGGTCAGTAACTCAAGTTGTAAACTGAGTTTGAAAACCCACAGTTATACTTGATCTTTGGGTAAAACAAATATGAACAATTTTTCAAATAATTTCAATCAAATATTATAATGAAGCTATGATAAGAAGTTTCCTCATAAATATTTAGGGTAAATTTCGGAGACAGTTCGCAGTTAAAATTCGGTACCACATCTATCACTGCATATGCAACCTTACTAGGATAAGAAAGAACTGACAGGAACAAAACAAAGTTGTTACTTTACAAAATACTGTTGTGAACTCATGAATTCGCTAAATGGTGGTTGTCATGCAGAATGAAAACCTCGGTTACCACTCAAAGACTTCAGAAACGCCATACTTATACTCTGCTTAGCGTTTTATGAATATTTAATGGTGCATAAACAACGAATCCATGGGAATTCGAACCCCATGACACGAAGGATCATGGATCCGATTCATGAACCAATCATGCCATCCGTACTGGTTCTCAGCAGGCTGCTCCGCGTGAACACGTGGTGAAATAATGGTAGTTCGTAGCGTTCATGAGACGGAACTAAACAGTGATAGGCTCCTTGATGTACGAAATCTCGTTAGGGGGTAATTTATTTTATATGGATGATATCATTAGAATTTCTTGCATATCGAAAAATTATTGCCATAGTGATAAAAATGAAATGAAATAATGCTCGTTTACAGAAAGCCCGTCAAGAGAATTCGCACAGTACACGCATCTGTCTCCTACTATGTTCATTGACATTCATTATTGTTTTAAGGTCCAGAGGTTCTTCAAACATACCGTTGGGTCGTTCTTGCTATCAGTCGAGGAACTACCTTCATGTCCCACTAATGTCTAACAAGTCCAAAGCACCTGGTCTGGATCCTTCATAGGATTATACACTTGAGCTTGCTCTCATTCTTCGCCGTAATTACAAACTGTACTTTCCAGCTCGCATTTGTCCCACAATCATATTGTTCTCAGCCAAAACCGTTTCCTCAGTGAAAGACAATTTTATTGTGAAATAAGTCCTATCAAAGCTGGAACGATGCGAAATGGAACAAATGTTACAGATAATAGCTAACCAGTAACACAAAGATAGACGAACTATACTATACCTTTTCAACCTCAAGTGAATCCAACCAGTCGCTCTCCCCACAGGATGACTGGTGTTTCGGCCACCCATTGGACCGGATCTGTCTAAACCGTCCAGTCCGAATTAACTCACGTCCCGTAAACAAGCGAAAGTACGTTTTTAGTGAGTTACCGAGCCCGGTTGAATGTTTCTGAATGGGGGGTGGGGTGGTGAGGTGGGCCGGGAACGTGATGTTCGTGGTCGTTGATCGAGTGTGCATCATAGATACGAATGAACGAAACCGGAGTTAATTGACCTCTGTCGGTCGGGCAAGGAAGCGAATCACGTCAAGATGGATCGATAAGTCAATTACCATGGCGAGACGTGAATGTGGGCATGATTCTTTGTATGAGTGGAGTCAGTCTAAGCCCACAATAACCGAATGAGTAAATTTCATTGAAACCGAGATTTTCTCCAATAAAACCGATTAATTTGACTCAAATGCGATTGCTTGCGGATTTCTGACATTGAAATACACGCGTGTTGCATTGTTTAGTTCTCTTCAACATCACAAGCACGATATCTGTGTAGCTTTTTTAGTTGGTAAGAGTCGCACTGACTGAGAAGTTGGGTATTCTCCGCATTGTAAGAGGTGGTGTCGAATAACTTGTGTGCGGCCACTTCGCTTTATGTTCTAGGTAAGAGACTCCGAGGAACTAAGACCTACAGAAGTATGGCTAAATTATTGATCAGTATCCGGAATCGATTCTAAACAAGTAAGCCGTTTCCAGTGTAAATTTGTTTTACCTTCTCCCGTCGAATGTGACACTGACCTTCCTTGATTGTTTGCATTCACCTAACTCACAGAGCAGATCTTTTCAATCGTACACACACACACACACAAACGTGGTTCTCAGTCCGACATGTGCCTAGCTGTGATTCGAAAATAATGATTTGTTAAATTGTCCGGAAATTGGGTTAGATTGTCTCCTTTCATGATCAGTTTTCTGTAGGAGAGTACGCTTTTATTTCATATATCGGAGTTCACTCAATCAGGTGTACTTATCTTAGAGACATGTCTCACACATTTTGTGTGAATTGGAGAAAACGCCACACGGGATTTTAATGACATTTTTTTGGTACCATTTGTACCGATTCAGACAAATAATGGGATCGAGAATAGGATGAGCAATCGGGTGTGTCTGAGTGAATGTGCTTTAAAAAGTTAGTAAACAAGCGTCATTTATTTGTAAAACGATCGATTGAGTCTGAATAGTTCAAAATGTGCTTTGGAACTACTATCTATCGGAATGGGACGGTAAAAGAGTCAAATGTGCCTCGAAATTCGAGAGACATCTGGTCTTTCTGTTCAGTTTCGACAAGATAAACATTAAAAAGGGTGCTGTTCATATATTGAATATCAGAACCACCTTTCATCACAATCAGCCCGGAAAATATTAGGTTACAACAAGAATACCACTCCTAGCTCCCTTAGATCGCATTCAGGCCACAGTGGAAGTGACCGAAATCCGCCCACATACCCTATCCAAATGTGCTCCCAAAACCACTTGTAAGAACACTCAGTCTTCCATGGCCAACACCACACACGACACGGCAATCCTACCACCTGCTCCTTGCGACCAGAACCAATGCACACGTGTGACGACCAAAGTGTGCGCAGCATCCGGTCACTAAATATTTCTTTTTTCCATTTGGCCGTAATTTCTTCCTCCTGCGAAACAGTTTGACATAAATCGTGATGTTTTGACCTGCAGAACAAGAACATTGCTATTCCCTAGTTCACTCTCCCTAGCTAGAGTGTGAAACGGTTATTCTGACCTTTGATTTCGTTGAAAAGGGCAGGCATTGAGCGTTGTGCGACTTGAGAGCCTTAAAGATCTGCTTCTGTTTCTGTTATATAGTCTAACGGGCTGAGTCTTTCTGGCCTTGCCTCTGCGGTAGAACATGGACGTGGAAACTCAGTATGGGAAATTGTTTGATGCTTTGATTATCCTATTTCGGGATGTATTGCAAAGCTTCCAATGAGAGTTTCGTTTTCAGGTATACAAGATATTTTAGTAAAGCTGAAGATAATACCACTAGTTTACGGTGTTACCAGGTGAACCGTGAATAAAAAATACTTGTATCTCGTATCTTGTTCATTCAATAATCTCGGCACAAGATAAGAAAAGTAAGACCGTCAGAATGGTGTTCGTAGACTACAAAAACGCTTTCGGCAGTTTTGATCGATCAGTATTGCTCAATCTGATTACCGAAAGTGGTGTAAATTCAAACGTTAGCGGACTGATCTGTGATTATTTCACAGATAGAAGGCAGTTTGCACGTCTCAACGGTAAACGTTCTCCACTCGCGCAATATTTTCCCCATTTTTATTTTCAATGTATGTCAAACAATTTCCCATTCCTCCTGCATTCACTGACTGTAGATACGCTAATGACGTTATTATAGGTTACAAAGCAGCCACCCCTGAAGGAGCTTCAGAAATTCAAAGCAAGCTGAACGACGTTTTCACTTGGTCCTTGTCCCGTTTCCTCTCATTGAATGCCTCTAAATGTCAGGATTTTCTGTTTTCCCTCTTGGCCGATGTACTATATTCAGCCCTCACAGATAGGTTCCCCACCCTCTCTACAAATCAACAACCCCTACCGAAATAAAAAAATAGTAAAATAACCTGTCGTCACCCTATCACACAATTTACCATGGTCACTGCACGTTCAAAACATATTCTGTAAAGTTAGAAAACTTTCGCATTTCTCACTCCGATTGAGAATACTTTCTGTTCCCCACAAACTGATTGTTAGATTTGTGAATGCATGCGTGCTGCCCCACTGGTTGTATTGCTCCCCAGTGATTTTTCCCGGTATGTTGAAGAAAGAAAGAATGAAATATCTCTGAAACACATTTCGAAATGTAGTGCCATTGTCAGNATAAACTCGCTAATTCTATCATAGACAGACATCAACAAGCATGTGAAAGTTTCGCCGCCAAAATACTTTCAGACACTCAACACCCAATACACAACGAATTTTCAAAAGCTATGCATACATCATCCACACGCTCAAGATTTAAACTTTTATTTGCTCGTACTCCTGTTTATCGTAATTCTGTTCTGCCATATCTAGCACGTCTACTTATAGACAAGGAGAAAATTTCCACAGAATTGCGCAACCGCTTGCTTCATTGACAAACACACCCATTGCTTTCAGTTTCATTATGTAGGGATTTTGTAAATTTGAATCCACAAATATGGTGTAATTGCTGAAAATACACCCATTCGGGTGCATAAAGCTACCATTGACTTGACTTGACTTGACAGATGACGCATTGTTGACTAAAGACGCCCAAACAGCTTGAGAATCAAACCGCATGGGAATGTTTAAAGTCTCTCGACCATCTGATCGAAACGTAACTTGATAGGCTTCTGCAAGTTCAAAGTGAATTATTTCGTAATTCTCTGTTTATTCAAACAAATTCATTTATCAGAATTGTTCTGGGAGACGAAGGTTATTGAGATTTTCCACCTCTAAAACACAAAACATACGATGCGAAAAAATATTCACAACTGGTGTAGTCAGTTTTTCAGTAGAAAATTGTAGACCATAATTTGAAGATTAATATGAACATGGTATTCAGGAAATGTTTATCGAGAAGTTGGGGAGTTTCTCAGTGGGAGATTTCTTAGGAAAAAACAGGACTCGTGGCTGACAAGTGGAAAGCTCTTAAGAACAAAATTCCCACAGAACATGAACTGGAAAGTATGAAGGGGCGAATTGAGATAGATCAGGATCAGTTTAAATAAGCATTATTCTCATCATGGCTCACAAGCAACAGGAAAGAAGCGAGTGGGATATCACTTTGTGAAAAATGCCATGAGTGAGCTTCTAGTGGGACGTCCACTCAACCTTAGATTGTCAGCTAATTAAACCAATCGAATGAAAAAAGCAATTTGACCGTGAAAAAGTCTTACCCATGATTGATGTTCTGTCTAACAGTGAGATTTGTTTTCTAGTGTTATCTATGCAATCTGTAAACTGCTTGAGAATGAAGTCAAGCAAGCCATTTTCGAGATCAATTTCAAAACGTCTGATCGCAATATTTTTTGCATCATTCGCATGAACTTTACCTTGGTTGCCAAGGAGACTACTACTACAGTAATGACAAATTTGATGAAATACACCCAAGATTTCATCCATCCAATCAAACGGACCAACTATGTAGCTACAACCTCTTTGGGGAGGACTATATGGAATAAAATCAAAAGGATGTTCAAGAAGCTTTCGAAAAATCCGAGGAAGCATCGAGCCGGTTGGAAAGTTGCTCTTCGGAAACAAACCATCTCCCGCTTGCGTGGTCCCATCATTCTCAGTTCTAAGGTCCGATCTCTTTTCAGAAATATCACCGATCTCACCAGCTTAGTCAAGCTACCGGAATATGCCCAACTAGGCGTGATCATGCTCCAATGAAGTTGGCTCCATATTGAAAATGAGGATGAAATAATACACCTGGATGGATTTGCTAGCTATCGTGTCGATTGTCCTGTTCCTTATTCCAGACGGGGTGGTGGTGTCATCACGCTTGTCAAAAATCAGTGATAAAATCTGACCAAAAATGCGTTCTTTTATTCCACACGTTATATAAACGCATCATCAGTTCAATGTAAGCCCAAACATTTCAGCTTTTCTCGGTCACTCATTCTTGTAAATGTATAGGCAGCCTTCTCATACTCATCTAATGTTCTTATTGATTTGTATGACTCTCTTTCAACTACACTTTTTGAATATGTAGATACTTCATTCTGTATCATTTGTTGTGACTTCAATAATTCCGATACCGGTTTCTTAACCAACTTAGGTCTTCAAAACATTGTTACCTTTCCCACAGGGCTGGATTTGGGTTTTATCAACCATTCCACTTTACTTCTTGTAGAGCGCCGCCCCCCACTGGGAATGTCTGATCATTCTGTGCTGAAGTTTCCCCTACCATCTTTAGCAGAACGAACTATCAACTCTTTACTCAAAGTCGCGATCACAAGCTTCAAATAAGACAGCGTTCTCCAGAAAACCTCAAGATGTGAAAAGTAACGATCAGACACTCCGGCCTTAACTTTCTTTTTCTCATCCCAACCATTCCGTTTCCTGTGATCAACTGGCAAGCTACTTAAATTAATGTTACGATGTTTGTCGTTCTTCAGAGACAATTTATTTTCAACCTCATCGATTCCTTTCACCACACCTCAAACAAATCCGTCGTAGAAAGGAGCGTGCCTTCAAAATACGTAAGCGCGACGAGGTGCGCTCCCTATCCAAATCCATCCCGGATGAAGTTTGAAGGCTAAACTCTTTATACGCTCATGCTCCGCTTGACAGAAAAGGTAGTTGTAAGACCCTCATGCGAATTTATCGCATCAAATCCTCACACCGCTCACCTGCTGCGGTGGAACCGCTCTCACTGCTCTACCTAATGGCTTGGTGCAATCTGATCACAATCAACACAACATTACACATTCAGTTGTCCCTTATTTTGTGTGCACTTCTGAAATGGCTGTGTTGTTAGTTTGTATGCATATTGTTTTTTTCCGGGGTGCGGGGGGGGGGGGGGGGGGGGGGNTTACACAAATGTCACCAGTTACAGAATTCTAACGTCATATCATCTGAAAGTTATATTGCTATACTATCGTTTTTGATTGAGTTATCTCAGCAATCCAAAGTCATCAACCATGAGATTTCGATTCAAAATTACCAGGTTTGGAATGGTTGGGGTCTACCCACGAGATCTCGGGTTCGATCCTCGGTTCAGTCGATGGGTTCAAAGTGCTGATGAGACCCAATCAGACCGAAAAAACTACCCAGTGCTTCATAACTTTTCACTTAATGCTTCATTTGTCCTGGACAGGATGACATAAATATAAGCCAACCTGCCACTAGCGTTGCACCTGCCGAACGTTATCAAGAGCTCCCCTGATTGAATCCTTGCAAGTCCGGCGACCCTAATGGAGTCTCACCTGTTGGTCTAAAGGAGAGTTCTGCCCTCCTTCCCTCTGTTCTGTGTGCATGGTTTAACAATCGCTTTCGCAGCGAAGTACTCTCAACTGCTAAAGAATAGCCTCAACCTCTCCCAGTACGGAAGAAATGCTCGTCACAATTGTATCCCCTTGCCTACAGCTCGGTGTTTTCGAAGATGTTTGAGAGGCTACTGTGAGGCTCCTATCCACAGAATTCAATATTAATGACTCACAGCGGTTTACATACAACCATTTCCGCGGTACCCTGGATACCACTACTTATCTTTCCCACTTTGATTCAAAAAGTAAGACTGTTTACATGTTTTCTAGACCTTCAACACGATTGATGGGCAAGTGTTGCTAAATACCCTCTCCTCAGGTGATGTTCAACCGCCTACGGTTAAACTCTTGACCTATCATTTTTCCAACCTTCGTCAGTTTATACACTACAAAGGTTGTACATCTTCACTGCTGCCCTGCATATTGCAAGGTGCTATTTTATCTTCTTTTCTATGTTCTACTTACATTTCCTCTATGCCTGTGAGCAATTTTTCTCCTCTCATTAAGTATGCAGAAAATATAATATTTGGACTGCCCTACGCGAACTCATCATTTCAAGCGACTCGGCAAGAAATAATGTCAGAGATAGCGGAGTAGTCTCAACAAAGAAACCTCCGTATGAACCCCCCCAAATGTAATAGCGTGATGTTTTTCCTTTTAATAGGACATAAGTTTGATGATTTGTCAAATGTCAGCCCACCTTTATCTATCCTCAGGGAACAGATGAATCGACAGCCGTCTGTCAAA
The DNA here is from genome assembly GCA_900618425.1 of Echinostoma caproni. Taxonomy (NCBI): domain Eukaryota; kingdom Metazoa; phylum Platyhelminthes; class Trematoda; order Plagiorchiida; family Echinostomatidae; genus Echinostoma; species Echinostoma caproni. Next base: position 77,770 of record UZAN01039949.1, read on the forward strand.
ATTAATGGGAATTTGCTGCATTCTCGCTCCATTCTTTTGTGAGTTATTAACTTCACATTAATTTCCTCAAGACGAATTATGAATGAGCTCATGCTCACTTTTTGCTATTTATAATTTTCCGTAATTCTCTCAGTGATTCATCAATANACCCCCCCAAATGTAATAGCGTGATGTTTTTCCTTTTATTAGGACATAAGTTTGATGATTTGTCAAATGTCAGCCCACCTTTATCTATCCTCAGTGAACAGATGGATCGACAACCCTCTGTCAAATACCTTGGTGTTATTTTCAACCGTAACCTCACCTGGTCTGATCACGTCAGTCATGTTTTTTTGAAATTCAGGAGGCCCACGTTTTGTGTTTTACATCTTGGGTCACTTTTTATCCCTAGTCATCACGTAAGGTGCTTTGATTTGTTTGCGGTTCGCCCCACTGGCTTTATGGGTCCACTGGTATCTTCCCTGGCCTTTTTAACAAGGACCTCAAACTCATTTCCGTCTCCCTCAAGTTTCTGTTGCCATGTAGTCTTATACCATGGGAACATCCGGTACACCGTGCGGTAGCACACCATCTTAAGGCATATAAAACATTCTCAAAGATGATTCCATCTGATATTTCTCATCCCTTTTAACCTGCTCTTACTCAATGTCTTTCTTATTCGTCAACACGTTCCAGTCATAAGCTTATAGATGAACCAATGGAGCTTACAGGCGCTCTCCTGTACCGTATCTCACCAGATTTCTTACAAACCATGAACTCGTTGCAGAAAATCTGTGCAAAATGCCAAATAAAACCAATGGTGAACACCACTGTATGCCAATATTTCGCATTTTTTGTTAAATCGTTTACACACTGTGGTTATGTGGTTGTTGAATATCCACCTCTCGAGGTGTATAAAGCCATTCCTTGACTTGACTTGATTTATGTCCAGGACGATTTCACCGCATCTCGTCATTCTGGACAGTTTATACATGGCTTAAACATGGAAACAGAGAAAAGTAAAATACAGTAAATCAGACCAGCATTTAAGAGAGGCAACGAGGACTAAAGAAAGTCACATTCTACGAGTTTATGACCTGCCAAAACTCCACAAGCCAGGTGTGCCACTCTGATTACCATAACACAAAATGACGAAATGGTTGTAATCAAGGTGTGAAAACCAGTCCATAGATCAGTGATAAAACATACCGTCAAGGATAGTTTTGAACTGATCAACGTTTTGGACAAGATAAAGGTTGAAGTAAAAACATGGCTTCATTTGATCGATGTCTACGGCCTATTTACTAATGTGCCAGTTCTTGAAGTCATAAAAATCATTTGCAATCATATGGAGAACGAACAGATCTGAGTGAGTCTACTAGTGTTAATCCTTGTGCGTCTATTGATGTTCCACACAACCAACGTGTCATTCAACTTTGAAGGAAATGCTTACAGGTAAATCGACTGCATCACTACAGGCAGCCCTGGCATACTTGTTCAGGGCATATCTCGAACACAAGGCGAATTACATTCTGGAGAGTGTCATCTTGTACAGTAGATACATTGACGACAACCTTGTTACACCAGAAAGCCTAGAAGAAGCTACGGTAATTCTGGATGAATTCACTAGATTACACCCAAATATTCAGTCCACAATGGAATCCGAAGCCAAAGATACAATAATCTTGCTTGACCTTAGCATGACCAGAAAAGAAGATGGAACAATTGCTCGATTCGTTTATCCAAAAGAAACCTGAACAGTCCAATATTTACGCTTTGAGAGCTTTGAGCCGCTGGAGCATAAACGCGGTCTTGCTCGGACGTTATTTGAAAGAACAATCCTGGTCTACACGGAAGATAACATTGAGCAGGAACTAAAAAACATTCGGGAAACACTGGCAAAAAATACCTACCTGGAAGCATTCGTTAATAAAACACAGAAGGCCAAGAACTGAAAAGAAACGGTTGTCCGCTCCAAAATTACAGGTCGCGTTTTTACTTCAAAGGTGATGCCGCAAATAGGTTGCCAAGCAACAGACTGAGGTAGGCAATTGTTTGAACCTGCGATGTAGCTGAACTCTAAATCGTCTATCGGACAACCCACACACCTAGCAAAAGAACGTCTGCCTCTATTCGCCAAATCTAATGTGATCTACCAACTCCAAGGGGATTGGGACTCAGTCATCAGCCATAGCTTATCATCTTCTGGTGACGCAACCTCAGATAGACAGAAACACGGCATTTCGGATTATTTATAATCCACCAGTCGTAAGATCGCTAAGGTTAGCAGAAGTGAGTGCTAGCAACCAATGGACCCCCCGTGTCAACAAAAAGAACTTGATGTTAGTTTGTCATTACCCTTGTGACATGGTTCTCTTATTCCTTCTCTCTCTGCTGTTCGTCTGTTTTATTGTATTTAGCTATTCTGTGTTGCAATGTGTTCTCTGCAGTCTGCACCATGTTGAGATGCAGCAGAATCGTCCGGGACCATAGTCGTGCACTTTGGCACGCACTTTGGTATTTTCTGTTGAAATTGATAAATAATTACTGAAAAATTATTGTTTGTTCTACAATGACACCGCTAACGATATCAGGGGACTTATTCTCGGTACTAAATAGCGTACGGATTCCGGCAAATCCCGTTCCAGTTTTTCTCGTTCACTATTGAATTGTTCTCCGGCTATGTAACAACGGATGATGCTGACAGGGGTTTAAGAACCTGCTGCCTAAATGGATGGCACCGTCGTCACCGGTGCAATACCCAAATCTGTGGTCATGTAAACTTCAGGAATAAGAATTTCGCATTCGGCCCGATATCTGGACGTCGTCACTGGCAAGCACGGTCACTGACCCGCGCCGGACAACATTGGCACAAGTTGTCGACACCAACAAATGCGGTATTCCTTCCCGTGTGCAAGTGTGAATTTACCAATGAAATTTCGTCTGATTCTCGTTGGAGTTCAACCTTTTCTCGAGGCTAGTTCAGACAATGTCGTCAAAAACATTAAAGTGAATTGTCTGATTGTTGAACTTTTTCGGTTTACATAACAGCCATTCGTGAGCGCTGCGTTTGAACTATACATACTTACGAAGGAACTTTAGACGCTATGAAGCGAAGAAACAGGAGGGTGGGAAAACGTTTTATCAACAGTATTTCAGAGCTACTTCGTACCATTTGGTTTATTCCAATGAATCGTTAGTCAGCATCTTCACTACACTGACCTTCCAGGGTAGGCACAGATGTTTGGACACTTGATTAGTCAACTTCTGTCTGAGGATGTAAGGATCATGTGATCGAAGAGAATACATAGGAAAAGAACGACACACCTTAAGCGTAATACGTTTCAATATCAAGCAAACTATTTGGAGGAAATCAGCGATGGTATAAACCTATCGGCTGTCTAACTTCAATCATATCCTCGTTGGAGAGGAGAACCTGAATCGATGTCTTGCTTCTGAATAAAAATCGGTGATTCGGGAGGTGAGCCAACTTAGACTGGTGGCGCTGGGTTTTTCGCTGTCAAAACAACGAGCACAGTAAAGAAAACTGAAGTCTGAACACATGTCACATGTTTACATTCATGTGCCCCAGATATTGGTTTTTTGCACACAGCTTTTACTTCGTTCTCATCATGAGGAGTCAATGTGCAAATCAAAACTGAGGTGCGCAAATGAGCAGTTTTGTTTTTTCTTGAATTTTCAGAATGTTCATTGGATTCGACGAACACTGGTATATATGTAGGATTTCTTATTTCACAGTACCCGAACTGGATACGGGTTACTGGATTCATATCGCATGATATGTCGCTCGTTACTAGTTACTCAGACCACAATCAGACCACTCATTCCATCCTCTTGGTTAAACAATGACATTTCTTGAAATGAAGCCTTTCAATATTGCGCCTAAGAACGTCGCGCTTCTTTTCACTTGAAAGGCTTTTGTTACGTTCAGAAATGGTGCACGATAATCGTGAAGCATTCTAACTCACAGAGGACAGAACAACAGAGAGTTGCTATAAAAAGTGGAATATTTTGGAAACCCTTATTTCGATGTGATGTCGGCACTATACCAGAATAGTCAAATTTGCGTGCATAACGAGCAGCTTGAAGTTACTGAGTTGGATACTGTACAGGTAGAGAGACAGAACATGTTGGTGACCGTGACGCGAATTTTCGCAGAATGATGCTATCCGCTCGAGGAAGTGTAGTGAGGTTGCATTGTTTTACATCGCCATGTAACTCTCTAAATCCCTTGAGACCATAGGATGATTGCAACGTTTGAATGATTATCCGCTTTCCGAATCATCACAGTCGGTTGCATCAGAGCCCCATTGAAAGTCGTTATCTGCCACGCTTTGAAATGCACCTGACGGAATTAGGATGTTTGGTTGCAAGAACAGCTGTTGTGAACGCCGGCTGCACAGCATACACAAATGGCTAACAAAATCGCCTAGTCATGGGTCCATCTATCTGTGCGCATTGAGGTCCCAGTAACACCTGAGAAATGTGACAAATGGCTGTTGATAATTTGCTCATATTCGACTTGTGTTTTTGAATAAACGCGCCCCTGTGTACCCTTTACAGATCGCTATTTCGAGATGAAAAAAATGATGTTTCGAATCACACAGGCTTGCACAGCATTTGCTAAATCGACCTTGGTAAAATAGACCGGTTTGAACCACCATGATCATACTTGTTAAGACGGAATTCCAACCGCGAAGCTATGCGCGGTAATTCAGGGCCCGTAACCCAACACAGAAAATCAGAACCCACGAGAGAGTGCGTCCTAATCGGAATCGGGTTAACAACTTAATGAATGACCTTGAGAGTACATCAATCGATTAAACGACGACCAACAGTTAGGTAAAGCTGGTGCCTGGACAAAACGGTTTGGAGGAGTATTACTCAGTGTTTGTCGAGAACAGCTTTGTCACGTGATTGGACGATCAATGGGAACTGAAGACGAATGCGTACGTATCAATACCATAATAGGGATATTCACCTATCAGGGGTTAAGCACAGTGAGATCCAATCGTGCTTGAATCGCTGCATTACCCTGTTCATCAAAAGAGGGCAAGGGGCGGCTAGGCCTGTTCTGGTGTCAGGTCTGTGTCGAAGGCTTAGCTGGTGCGTGATTGCAATTTGTCTTAATTCACCCACCTAACCTGAAGGCGTTTGGCAAAGGTTATTTATGCATCTTGTGATCTTTTCACTGGCGCTTCTGGCTAGGTTGTTTTTTTATCGAGGTGCAATATTTGCGAGGTACGAGGTTCACATTTGGAAGAACGGACCATAGTTTCGAGCCATTCAACACTTATTTTCCCCAGATTCCTGCATTTGATTCACGTCATCTTCAAAACAATTTAGGAAGCCTGTGGTTCATGTTTGCGCTCGTTCACGGTAACGACCGAGACGCGTACGTTTCCAGAATCATTTAAGTGATGGTTCACTGCCACATATTGGGGGCAAAACATTCTTCCACTTCCAAGTGTAACGTCTTTTGTGTGAAACTGTTTAAACTTTCTTTCGTGTTTTAAGGTGGGGAAAATGTTGTTGAATCCAGTCATGTGAATGACTTGGGGCTCTCCCAGAGCAGCTTTTGCAGACAGTAGTCCAATCGGTCACTTCTGAAAGCTAGATACTCCCGTAAGGTTCTCCTTCTCACTGACGTTCACAGGAAAGTGAAAATGTAATTGACCATGCGACGGCAACAGACCAGGTTCACATTGAGGATACGCGTCGGAAGAACTGGTTATCGGTGATCACGTGCAGCGTGCATAGACGATGACTTAATCATATTCTCGCTACATACGGCGATAGAAATTCCGTTTCTAATTTTGAGGTCAGGGCAGGTGATTTGGACCGACCGAAGGAGGAACCTGTGTGATGCTCACTGATGGTGTGAATCAGTCTAGTTACTGGGCCATTCTGAGCATGTGCCTGCCGTCTCAGACGTCGCACACAGAACTGTGCATTTGAGAGTTAGGGATGTTATCAGACGAAGAGGTAATTGTAGAGGCTGCCAAACCATACGTAATACCTCAAAGTTGCAAGGTTCGAATTTCCTACAAAGCGTTGATGAGTAACTGATCGATTTCAAAAATCAGGGTTGAGGCACGGAGTGTAGTGCAGTGCGATGGTAAGACGTTCGACCACTGTTAGATCATGCCTAACAAAACACAGCAGAAGAGGGAGAATGGCCGTCAGAGTCGGGGCGTTCACGCACGATTCACCTTCGTAGTAGAACCGTTTCTCTAATCCATGTGTGATAATTTCAGTTCCCGGGACTAGGACAAACTTTAGTCGGATGTTTGGTTGTGATTGAATACAGACGAGAGAAATCGATTGACCCCTGGAGGAATAGGAAACTGTACATAAAAAAACATATACCGTCTGTGTTTAGCATTTCATGTGCACGTGCCCCGTGCAAAAACCTCACAGGATATGCGCCCAGTCACAAACGAATAATTTCCAATTCATCGTTCACAATCACACGAATTGGGTTGATGCATACGATTTCAGAATTCCAGGTTAAATTCAATCTGTGCTTATACTAAGAATATGGTGGATCCAGCAGTTTATTTAGTTCCCCGAAGAGACGAGAGAACTTGTCCCAGGACATGCTGGTATTTTGGTACCAACAATACAGACGCATTGACATACAAATCGGGTGAAAACGCACTACAAATGTTTGGATATTAAATGATCGTATTTGGACGATTATGTTGCAAGCAGGTGATCTTGATCAATGAAATCGGAACAGATCTCTTTCCCTTGCAAGTCAATTACGGACCATTCCGCTTCCCGCCAAAAAACAACTGTGATGAGAAATTTTCCTGAGAATTTGCATGTCATTCTGTAGAACTAAAACTGGTTTGGAAAATTATCAAACACCACACCCTTGTAGATAATCATCTTGAAATCTTTATTCCTTTTCTACGCATGAAATATACAATGTTATGGTTTATTTGCTTACGAAGGCGGATATGGTCGAGTGAATATCTCAATGGGTACACACAAGCCGAATTGTGGAAGGTAGATCGCCAGCGGGAGGTTCAAAATGGCAATCTTTGGATAAATTGTAGTTGCATGAATGATCCCATGAACCTTTAATATTGAGACTTTCATTTCTGCCCGTTTCGTGTGTCCCGTTGCACCTCAGTCAGTAAAACATACCATACATACTAACTAACTGCTATCCGCTACGCGTGATTCCATGAAAGCACTTACATTTGCATTGTGTGCTACCAGTTTCTATGTCTGTTTAGTTTGCCCGTTAACATTGCGTGTTTATCCATATTCCGAACTTGACGTACTGATGGGACTTTGAGAGCCCGTGTTGTCAACCTGGCCGTAAGTGTACACGTTTTTATAAATTGTTATTATGAATAGTAGCGGAACCACGTTCAATATATCTACCGCTGTATCTATTTTGTTCTGTCCAGACTGTGCCTATATCCTCGATTTTCACCATCAACCCTTACTTATAGCTGCCTTAACGAAATTAGCTTAATTGTTCCCTCTGATCATCTATTACTCTCTTTGGTTCCTATTCTTTGTAGAGTATTGACCCTTTCAGTAACTCGCGGTATCTGATAATTTTGTCCATCATAATCCAGAATTAAATCTCGACTGTTAACAAGGGTCATAATAATTTGGCCAAAACTTGTTGTTTGTATGATTTATATCTTTTATTCTACTTCCTTGTAATGAATATACGGAGATATAAATTTCAGGATTGAGGCATCGGTCAATCAAATGACTGGCATACAACACACGGAGAATGAGGAAAGTCAAGAGGCCCCGCTGAAGGGATTCGAACACAATTCCTCTGAAGCGATTATTTGGTAATGTTCACCGTTTGGTGGATCAATCTGGTCAACTGTGACTAAATCCTGTCGTCACAAACCTCAGAGTTTCGGAGATTGATCAGTGGAAACGTGATAAGCCTTGACATGACAAAGTATTGGAAATTGGTTCTCGTAGCTCGGGTGGACTGAATTCTATTTCCCTTTCCACCGAGCTGGCAATTTGTTTGGAAACATTTCATCACTAGCCGAGGTGACATCATCAGGCTTGTGAAGTGGCCCTTTCAGTTCGATCGTAGATTTCACCCTCGAATTCGAAGTATGTCCGCATGTATAGTTCCCCAAGTTCGTAAATTGCAGCTGGTTCCATTGGTTGGTTTGGTGGGTGTTCAGTTATCAATTCCCACAACGTGGTTCTTGCCAGGTCCAAATCGATGGAAGTAAACAAGACGGTGACGTCGAACGAGACCATTATTTCGTCTTCTTGAATGTTGAAAGTTTTGAGCTTGTCCAGGAATCGCCTTGAGTTCATGACGCTACACTCGTATCCAGCGATGAGCGGCTTCAGTTGTTTCCATAACTCCTTTGCTAATTTGTATGTTGCTGTTTCTGTAAGAGAGACGATCGGTCTCAAGGGAACTCCTTCCTTGTGTATCTTCGGTAGTCCTTAGAATTGTGGGATAACCGAGTCTTTTGCCCTCAATCTCCATTACTCCTCTTTGGTTATTTGATGTAGTTCCTCCAGTAGTTTTAATGTGGTGTTGTTTTTGTTTTCCAGTTTTGGGGTACGGTCCATATCAAACCTGCGGTACGTGTTTGTATCTTGGAGTAGTTCTTTGGCCTTTTGAATGTAGTCAGTTTTGTCCATGACCACAGTAATTCGTCTTTTATCTGCTGGGAGAATGACGATACTTTTGTCCATCTTCAGTGTTTTGAGTGCTTTGTCCTCGCAGTTTGATAGCATGTTTAGTTTTCCTTTTCGCATCAGAGCTGGGACGATTGTTTGTCGGATGAATTGTTTCGCATCTTCAGGTATCGTGGACGATTTGAGAGTTTGTTCCATCTCCGCCACGTATTCCTTGTTCGTTGCATTTCTGACATTGAAGTTAAGTCCTTCAATGAGGATTCGTTCTTCATCCTGTGTGATCACGCGATTGGAGAGATTTCGAACCAAGTGTTCATTTTCGTCGATTAGCTCATGATCATCCAACTTGTGGAGCTTTCTTGAGAGTGCTAATTTTCTTTTTCTTTTAACATTCTTGACACGTCGACTTACTGCATCCTCCATCTGTTCCATCTGTCGTTCTCTCAGTATTGTTCGACCTTTTTGCTATTCTTGTATAACCTCCTTGTACTTGGTAAGACGTCTGCCAGCGTCCGAGAGCACCATACGCACCATGCGTCCTCCGAATTGCGTGAGATCCTCCAGTCCTCCGGGTGACTGATCGGTGGTCTATGATACACACTCCGTGGAATTAAATTGCGCCGTAGGCATTCGTGAAGGAAGAATAGCTGCTCGTAAGCGGAGACTACTCGACACACGAAAGTCTCCCATCGGCGAGCTGCCTTTAGCCTAGTACGCCCGAAAACTATTGACAAAGTATTGAAAATTGGTTCTTGTAGCTCAGGTGAACTGAAATCTATTTCGCCTGTTCGCCGAGCTTGGCAATTTGTTTGCAAACGTTTCATCACCAGCCGAGGTGACATCATTAAGCTTGTGAAGTGGCCCAAGACTGACCATCAGTCAAATCACTATCACTCAAAGCCTGTCACTATTCACGTGTAACTCTGAGTTGAAATTTAAACCAAATGGGATCGACAATTTCATATTTTACTCACAACAAATCAACAAACATGACTAATTTACAATACATATCGAATAGGACTTACGTACGAGTTTTCAGTTTTGGTTAGCATCGGAAATTTTTATATTGGTTGATAGAAAGCACTGGACTAGACTTTCACTACCAGCTCGTACTGCTTTTGTTTCCCTACAAGAACTCACCACCCGAAATATTTCGATTGTACAAATAACATTTTTTTCGATGACCATCCTTGGACGACGTGAGGAAGCACGATTTCTCGATTAACACCTATAGCATTATGCTATCTGCTAATTCAGCAGGGTACACAGGTGTCAGGCTCGTTGCTTAGGAAGCTGTCGATTGGAAAGAAAATAAAGTCTACTGTTTCGCCATTCATTGCCATCAGGTAAGTCTATTGAATGGCTGTCTGTATCGAAAAACATCTTTGCAATAAACTGCATGTGGTAATGCAATACGCAGCCCCCGAGAGAACTGGTACGAAAGGCAATAGCTCACACATGCAGGTGCGCTAGGGTTCAAGTCCCAAAGAAGTCGATAAATTGCGATCCTTGAAGAGTTTTTTTTTGAGAGAAAAACTCAACTTTCGCTTTCACGCATATAAGATTAACAGGATTCACTAAAATTTAGTTGTGAACATGATGTCTGAAATCTGATTGTCAATCAGGAGAGCATGAAAGAGCTTGGGGAATGTCATTTGTTATGCAAATGTCAACGTTTCATCTGGAGTCGAGTCGCCACTTGACGGCGGAAGTTGTAATAAGCACACACTTTCGGCTCATACCCAGTGCAGTTCAACCATTCTGTTAAACGTCTAAAAATGTCACATAAAGTGGGAAAATTAAACCATACCAATAAAAATAATTTATATTTTAGTTTATATCTCATTTGAACCCTGTGAATGCATTGCTGTCTTGCACTTGCAATGTTTCTGATCGTAGTTTAATTGACGACCGAATTGTCTGTGGTCTGAGTATTAGATCCAACCAATTGGAAAGGAATGAGACGGATGAATCAATGACTGCTAATCAAACTGTTTGGGAAAGACAATTTGTCAACCCTGATCATTTCGCTTCCTTAAAGTTCAATCTCTCGCAAGCAAAGTAAATCAATTGTTTATCCTCATCTGGTAACGAGGGAGGTCTTTGACTGTTACTGTTCTCCTCTAATCCAAATCTATTGTCCGTTTGTATTTTCCCAAATGGAATTGAGTGTCACTCCAGCATTCTGATCGCAGTGTTTCTCAAATGATGTGTAGCTGTGTACTGAATGTCATCAAGGAGTGGCTCACCAAGCATCGGTGTGTCCGGTGTGGCTAGTTAATAGATGAAGCTTTTGATGGTAACTTTCCGTCACTTATAACATACTTCGTGAGCGAATGAAGTGTTAGTAATGAGTCATTTAGTATGCCGCATCGGTTATCACAGATACTAAATGTTATTGATGAACTGTGGACCAGTTCGACCAATTATTCTAATTATCAGGTGCGCATTGTACATCGCTATTATCATCATTATTATTAAAGTAAAACCATCATCATCGGCGTACAGTGAAATACACTTCATTGTCCGGTGTTACCACAAAGTGTTATACAGGTAGACATATTTCGATTGAAAGGAAAGGAAAATGAACATATACGGTCAATATGCCGATGTAAAAGCATGAGTATGAAAAAAGATCTGCTCAAGAATTTCAACCTCATAGAAAATGACCACAAGAACGCCACTGCTATCAATTCCCTGCTGTGTGATTCACTGTCTCCAGGTGACGAATTACTGTAAAAACGGTATCGACCGCACACAGCCGCTCTGTGCGTTTCTTCATACATCACCACTTCATCTTTTGGCCGCCAGATGAGGATTTTATCCAGCCCGGAGCAGCAATTGAAATTGGGATGCGATATGATAAACCATTGTCAATCATAGGCAATACGGATCTGTTGTACTCGGACTAAGCGCAGATCAGGAATCAAGATCAAAATGGGAATCACTTCAGTAATCGGCTGTGGAAATCTATCAAAATCGAGACGCAGAAAGAAGGGTATTGAAGTAGAGGTTGAGGATTCAGTGCTATGCACAAGCGAATACGGTTGACTGAACAAATAGCAACCAAACACTGTTCGTGTTTTTCTTGTCACACGGCTCTTGTCTAAACCGTATAGTTTTTGATTGTTCCCAAATACAGACCACTTTTTGGTTATTTTGAACCTGTATTCCACAGCTCACTAATATATGTTATGTCGTAGCTTTTAATCACCGGATTTCCCCGACCTGAAAATGTACTTTTCACCGACACACTAACATAAACATGACGACTTACCTAGAGGTTACTAACTCACTCACTCTATCCCAAGTATGCCAAACCACGCAAACATCGATTGTTGAATACCTCTTATGGATAGATGTCGCTTACTCTCAACTTCCAGTTTTCACATCCTTAAAGTAGAACTGACCGAATATTGGCACGATAAATGCAACCTTTCAATATTAGTGAAAAGTCCCGAGTGATCTGCATAAGCCTTGGATGCATGCGCGGTTACCTCCTTTACTACTCTACTTTCATTGGTCATGTAAAAACCTAAGTTGCAAACATCTTCAGAAAACTCCTAATCATCTAATTTCAAGATAAGACTCGTCAACAGGCAGTTTTGAGGCTACATTTTTAGCTTTGGAGCTGAAAAGATCAAACGAACCGCAGGAAACGAAATGGTTTGTCTGCAAAATGCACTTCACGCGTCCACCTTAAAGTGTCGTCAACCTGTTTGAATGGTACGATCTTTCCTCAGGTATTCATTTGTACCAACATCTTGTAGATCAGCTAGGGCGTTTTTCAATATTTCCTTTGTAAAGAAATTGAACAGAGGCGTTGGTGGAGGCCAATTTAGGCAAACGTCACTTCTCTTGATGAATGAACTGATCGTTTCTCTATCGACCTTCACTCCACCAGAAGTGTGTGTACAGTGACATTCGTACATTCCTATTCTTCTGGGGCATTCTCTGACAAAGAACGGAAAGGAAGATAGGCTCACGGTAGATTTAGTCAAAAGTTCCTTTAGATAAACGAGCATTGATTCCTATCACTGGTTGCATGTGTGCGTGACGTCATCGATTGACTTGATCTTACGTGAATATTTGGAGGGAAACACGCCTGATTTAATAGAAATTCGGCCTATTGATCACAGGTATTTTTCTTATTCCGCAGTTCTTGGTACAGACCTTACAAATCCCTTCCAGAATATAAACAGTCGCCGCCAGAAGATTACTAAGTGCGACCCAGTGACCGAACACTATGCAGTCGGTCAGCCATAGTCCATGAGTTTGATATTCCTCCTTCGATTTTGAACATAGTGGAGAGAAACTATTCAAATCCAACTGATTTTCCTCCTCAGATCTTGAATGCAGAACACACTAATGCTTCTGTAGAAGTGACCGCATTCCAGGCACGATCAAGTACAGCTTCATGTGATCCAATCACCGTTCAGGAAGCTTGGCGTGCTTACACCGGGCGAGTTAGTACATATGATGCGTCGGTGCAAACGTTTACGTGATTGGAGGACGGTCGTTCAACCAATCATATGGACTGTTACATGCTATAAAATATGCTTTAATTCCATCGATAAACATGAGCATTTTCTGCTATTAATTCCTCGTGTATTTCATTGGTGCCCGCAGTTCGGGTTGGAGGCAATCCAGTTCTGAGCATTACACTAAGGGGTTCTCGTATTTCTACATTCAGTACTATTCCGATTAACACAGTGTCACGCGGCACTACCCACGGAGCTCGATCGTCAGGGGGTGAGATAATTAGGTTAGCACTGGGCCACCTGAAATTTTCTTGAAGTACTCTGGCTAGTGAGCAAGCTGTTGTTCCCTAACACAAACAGCTTGTTCATTTTTGACAGATTTTTTCACTAACTAGGGCTCAACGACCTACGGCATTACGTCTTAGTTGGAACAGTCTTCAACCATTTTCTGAAGCAGCGGCTAATTCCAGTTCATTAGTTGTCCTAACCTACAGGTTTTCACGGTTTTTCATGTGGTGCCTCGGAAGCTGTCTCCACATACATCTGTTTTCATCCTAGTCGTCGCTTATTCTTCATCGGGACTACTGAATCATGGTGATCCGATACTTAGGATGGTTTTGTAACCTGTTATACAAGCTGCTGAGTGCATCGTACGTCTAATCTGATCCACTGTTCACCTACTCCATCACGAAGCACAGCTCTGAGTTCGTGCCTTAACTCTATCTCATAGCCGGCACAAACGGCTAGGTAATGGTTGAAACATCTCACCCATTACTTTTGAACGCCCAATTGCCGTTCATCGAAAACTATGTCCGAAGTTGATACTGGACTGAACCAGATTTTCTTCTACGCAGAACTGAAGAATTCGATTCTATTATTCACTGCAATAACTAGTCCGCCGTGACCTAGTGTTGAACAGGCTTTGTCGTTGTCAGATGAGCACGGGAAGTACCTCGAGGAAGATTCCGATGAAAACGCAAGTGTTCTTCACGGTCAGGATTTTTACTTCGCCTCCCAGGAATGCAGTAAACATGATTCACTGCGGTACATATTGTACGCTCCCATACAGCTTTTCGATCCATCTGGATGAGAGTCCTCGTGTTGAACTCGTCCACAATCAGACATTGGCGAGGTAAATCAGCACAGTGATAGACCTCTGTTTTCCGCTTTGTGGTTAAATAAGTCTCAACGACAAGTTCCTATCCCAATTTCACATACCAACAACAAGTTGGCAATCTGAATACCCAGTCGGATTAAATTATGTATGGACAGCATATTATTTCTCAAGTTGCGGTCAAAATTACTCACCAAACACAGTGGTTACCAAGGTAGCGCCAGAGTGATGAGCCATACACGCTGTGCGCACAGTTGGTGATCGTAATTTTGAATGGCTAGTGCCAAATGTAATTATATCTATCAGTCATATACATCGGCTGAACGGATAGAAATGCGTTACTGTGTAACTGAGCCCACAAAAAAATGAGTGGGAACTTTCGAATTATGAGGTCACCGATGACCCGTGGGAAACTCAGCTCATCAATCACACAACACCCGGTTGAATTGAAGCCCTGTGTCATGCTGCTCGACGGGTTCACAATCCTCTACCACACAAAAAACACCAGGGTTTTGAAAGACGCCTAAGCGCTAGCCATTCAAAATTATCGTCCCCAACTGTGTAAAAAGCGCTAATGGCTCATCGCTCTGGCGCTCTCTTGGTAACTATTGTGTTTTATTGAGCTATTTTGACCGCAATCTTTGACCATATATATTAATGATCTCATGAACTGCAGTATACACATGTACAGATGCAGCGAAATGATCCAGCATACGTTGTGCAAACCTGTGTTTTTAGCTTCTCTATTCCAATGGCTAGGGTTGGTCAAACTGTAATATTCGTCCTTTAGCAACTTGTATCACCCTCGGTGTTGTCATTTGATATGCAGGATGTATGCCAAACATATTCCTTTCTATGAGGCGAGCGCACACACGCGCAACTGTATACGGCAACGGGGTTACTGTGTGAGTTGTGTTCATGTCTCACCAAACCTGTGGATTCAGTTTCGCATTCCTTTCTTCGATGAGTTTTGGGCATTCTATCTGTCGAAGGATCCATGTCAGGTCCAAGTTCAAGTCCTATTTCGACACCCTTCAGCATCCATAGACTAGGGGATCTCGGGAAGCACAGTCCAAACTGGTCATACTGTAACACACGCTGTTGTTTGCACCTCTTGAGTTGGATTCGTCTATTGGTCAAATGGTTCGCTCTATACATACATCCACAATTGAATTGTATATTGTTTTGCTTATCTGAACATTCGCCAAACCATCACTGAAAATATGCTTTGCATTAAGGGACTAAATTAACCATGCCGGGTTGATTCCGTCCAACCGAAAATCCTATTGTATTCAGGACCCATCACATGTCTTCGCAAGTGGCTCCATGTGTTTACCAAGGTACCATTATTCATGTCGCCATGGACCACTACAGCTATCGATCCTATGCATCACGTCGAAATTTCACACCAAACAACTCCATTCTTATTGCCTTATCATGTATCAGTCGGTTATCGCTAATATACATGACCAACCCATCGGATCGTTTAACAGCGCTTTAACTCCACCCCCCACTCCCCGTCCTCCATTGAATAATTTCGACTTGCCATACTCTCACTTGAAATAGTATCTATCGTTTACTGCTGAAATTCCCTACTTAGTTGACTCCACCACGCACATGTCCCTGGCACATGGCGTTCATTATATTCCGTTTGATCACCATTTCACGAACGTTTTTTGTTTGATAGAAGCACCGTGCGTTTGTTTTGCTTATCCAAACCGGGTTGCTACACAGTTTGAAATCGAATACTCATCAGTGTGCCATACTGAGTTATTACATTTTCACGAATGGTCCTCTTTCCCTGAAGGTCGGTTCCGACTTCTAGTTAGGCGGTTTGCACATATCGACCGGATTTCTGAGAACTGGTCCGTGTTGAAAGTTTTGTGAGTCGTGGTTTTGAACTGGATAAATCCACGGTCTCAGCCTCTAAACTGTTCCCACAACCTCTTCTTACTCTTGATGTCATTGCTTACGTTATTCACACTGTGTTTTCTATTTTAGATACTGAGATTGTCACTGCTCGTTTGACTTTCTTGGATTATACTTACTAAACCTTTTGAATACCTTAATCCAGGTGTTCTCACCTGACGTCTTTCTGACTGCTATGTGCTATCTTGAATGTTAGTATCATTCAGTTTTTCCAAAGGATTTATTTAACCTATTGTAATGACGAAACCCGTTTCTTGGACGAAATGTAACTCCGATTCCTTTGCTTTCCATCCCTCATTTTTTAGCCCAAATAAATCGCTTGAGACAGTCCCAATATACCTCTTGACAGCTGTTGCTGTTATCCAAAATAATCTCAGAAGCATTTGTAGTTGATCTTTGTCTCAATCGCTGAGGTCCACCGATACTGCATGTTTTATTATATCTTACACACGCATACTTCAAATCAGTTCTTGCTCTCAAACCCTCTACAGTGACTTGACTGAACGTATCGTAAACTGTTACTGCACATGGCAAACTGGTTCCCTACACTGCCTTGGCGTTCTTCACAAGCCGTTTCTTCCGGTTTAGGATAATAAATGTGTTTATATTTAGGCACACCAGCTGTCTTTCAATTCCATTCGGAACTGAAAAGATTGCTGTTACCCCAAGGCTTATTCTTAAGGTTTAGACTGATTCCCGGTCCTCCTTATTGCCAGTTTTGTCCCCTCGTATTTCTTCCAGGTGGCAAAGAAAACAAAATCATCCAGATTTCTAGCACTATCAAACTTCGTTCCCGTTGCCACGGTAATCTCGTGCCTATCTTCTTTGTGCCATCTTTCATATTCGTAATATGCAAACGATTTTTCCGTTCTATTGCTATTTACACTCGTATAGTGTGGTGAGCACATTGTTCTACTGTGTTCCATCGAAACTCATGAGATTCAGCACCGTGAGTTCATGAACCATAGTTTTACTGGACTTAGCTTGTTGTAGCATAGGAATAGGAATCACAATCGAAAAGCGTGAACTCGGAGTCGGACTGAAAACCCACTGAATTGCGTGAAATCAGGTAAAACCACGACGAGCTGTGGATACAGTTAATTCTATCCAGAAAATCATGCAAATATATGTCACAAGCAGCAGAAAATCACTGGTCTATTCTCGAATGTCCATTCGACAACGATATGGTTCATTTGTTTTCCTTCTGGCATTCAGCCAATCCGGTTGGTGCTAATTGAGACCACAGGGTTGGTCGGTTATTCCGTTTCTTGATTGGTTAGCTGGAAGCTGTACCGCTGTGCGTGCGTTTTCGTTACACGATCACCACACATGCTTTTTCCGAGTGTATCCTTTATGCATTCGGTCGCAATCCATAATTCGGTATATCTGAGTAATTCGGCCTTGGTAATCGAAATCTTTCATCACCGAGAAACAGAAAGAAGGTCACAAGCATAACAGTTAGTTTACTGTGAGAAATAGATGTGATGTAACAGTATCTACAAAGGGGCACCACTGGTTGAACAGCACGGACCATTGACCAGTTCTTGTTCACCTGGAACCTCGATTTATGTTTCAACCAGGTGGACTGTGGTGGGCTGAGAACAACGGCTTCTCATTCGTCAATACGATGTTGTTGACAGAATAAGGAAAATTGATTTTCGTAGCTTGGGTGAATTGGAATCCATTAGAAACGTTTCGTCACCAGTCGATCCGATCTCGTCAGTGCTTGTAAAGTGGCCACTCCACAAGTTGTTTCAGGTTGTTCCTTGGCGGGTGTTGCAACCGATCTTCAGATCACAATTTCTTCAGTGGTCCTGCTCGAAGCCTTTG
>UZAN01039950.1:0-20689 GCA_900618425.1 Echinostoma caproni
ACTGAAGAACCCAAACCATCCGTGTCGATCGCTTCTCATGTTATCGAACAATGTACACCTAAGGGGACACCGTTTCAAACTACTGATTCCAAAGTCTCGACTGGATTGCCGGCGCCAGTCTTTTGCTGTCAGAGTATGCAAATCTTGGAATGCCCTTCCATCTCATGTCGTTTGTGCACCCACTATTGAATCTTTCAAGCAGAGACTCGACAAAATCTTGGCACACCTCACATTCGTACACTAAAGGCAAACGGGATTCACTGTAGCCTACATTCTCTATCTCCTACCCGGATCTCTATGTGACTCCTTTTTTTGATGTGTAACGATTCATCTATGTAAACATCCTATGGGACAAGAGAAGCACCAGCTTGTAAGCTATTCCCATAATAAAACTTTGACTTTGACTTTGACTTTGGCGTCTGCATTCGATGGAAAAATAAATAATCCTTACTGAGCATTCTGAACCATGAAGATACACCGTCTCTTGTCTAAATGCAATCACTGATCTCATATGATCTGATCAGGTCATACAGGATTCGCATTGAAAACTGTTGGTTTCTATATAAACCGAGTAAATATCGAAGCATGGCAGTCAAATGGATTCAGTCGCGTCCAAGGAAATGAAACGATGTAAACGACTTAATATCAGCATCCGATCGAATACCATTGATTATTTTATCAAAAACTAACACAAATGTGTCTACTGCAGGACATTTATGAAGGGTGATTGAAAAAATGTTTCAGGTCTCCTGGAATACACACCAGCAATACAAGTGTGTAGCAAACGGGGACATCATCAATGGATAAAACACAAATAGACAAGTTGACTACCAGGAAGCGGGACTTGTTATATGACCCTAGCTATCATTATTGGGGAGCTAATTAATTAAAATAACTTGCTATAGTTTCAATCTACTGAACCATCTGGTAAATGAACTAGATACGTCATTCCAATAATGTGACTAGTGTACGATCATACCAACTTAGATAAGCTGTTGCAAATTGTTTTGTGTCACTTTGTGCCTTCAAAAATTCCCAAAGTTCAAAATATAGTTAATTTTAGTACTTGTTTATTATGCAAAAATCAATACAGCAAAAACGTTGAACCCCATAATCCAATGATATACTGCCCACGGTTTGGTAAAATGGACCTTCAAGCTAGCACCAGCTTGTTGATTATGGTTTAAAGACAGGTAGGTTTTAGTTTAGAGAAAAGATCAAACATGGAGGGAGTGTTACACAATCCTGTTGTTCTTTAAAGAAACATGGCTGAATGTAAGGCACGCGATACCTCTAGATTGTTGCCCAAACCGAGTGATTGGTCGCTTGTGTACGAGACCTGTGAGGAAGAACAAGTGGAGGAGGGATGTAAGAGGTGAGTTCGTTTGAGCAGAAACTGAAATCGTATCGTTTCCATAGAGATAAAGAATCCAGTGCTCGACGGTAAGATAGCGACTGAAAGTTACTGTAATGAGAGCTCAACTCATGCCTCAGCTCCTTCGCATCGGGTGTTACGCGGCTGGTCATCCTAGCTAACGATCTAACCAGTACTGACAGGCCCAATGATCATTGATCTGTATTTCACTCACTGACCCCATAAATCATGTTCACAGAATTACAGTCAACCTGTTCCAGTTCAGTGAATTGTTTTCCCCAACCAGGGGTGTACAGTTATAACAGTTACCTGTTTGTGGCGAGTCGTTGATGTAAAGAATGTCCTTACGTTGAATCTAATGAAGAAGACACCGAGCGGTGGACAAAGCACAACTCCCAAAATGACTACACCATCCACGTAGGGGGGATTTGTGCTTCGTAAGGCAAGAAGAGGTAGCGATCGAACGTCTAATGTGAAAGAGAAACCTGATCATTGCTGCACAGTGTGAGGGGCCTGTAGACACAGTCACCATGAAGGAGAAGACAAGAATAATTGCAACTGGTCGCAGGGAGCTATGGTTTGACGACTAGTTGAGTTCAATATTAATGGAGGGTAAACGATCTATGTCTGCGAGATATGAACATGTGAGAGGTTCGAATAATACTATAACTTGCACGAGTTTGACAATCCCAAACAAAAATATTACCGAGCTCATAGTTTGCGGATTTGCGGAGGAAAGGGTATAGTTCTCCTAGGCTAGAGGTAATGGTGGGGCAGAAGTAATAGGACAAAGTTTACTTTAGGGTAGTCGCATGGGTAAAGGCATGGATACGCTTGGAAGTCAAAGAAACATCAACGATGGACAACAGAAAACTGAAAAGGAGAGCACAATCAATTTGGAAACAAAAACATTCATGGGTACAAAACAATACACGGCCCCATCGACTCCAAAAGGGATGCTGCGTTCGTGGATATAGCTTGCTATCCAGGAGAGAATCTCCTAGGGATATCTGTAGCAAATCTGCGAAAGTTTTCTTCATCTGTGCAGCGACATTATTTGGGTTTCCCCGTGACTTATGAATGCAGATTCCCATGTTTGTGAACCGGGCGACAGAAGATCACCGATGCGTCGATGAAAACGGAAACAAAACCGCGAAGCATTTTGATCTGCTCCAGGTGCCTCGTAGCAGATCAGTAAGAACTAATTCCACAAAATTCGAGATAGGTGATTCAAGAGAGATGGGGCGATAGTTATTTGGTTTTGAATGGTCACCGCGCTTGCAGATGTCAAATATTTTGGATACTTTCCATGGGGTTTGGACTAATGCAAATTCGAATGAAAGACATAATAAACGGTATAGGAAGGGGGGCAGTTCCAAGGCGCGCATAGTGAGGATAATGAGAAGATTCCCGTCGGGTCCACGTGGCTTGTGTTGGTCCACTAATAAGAGGAACTGACGTATATTTCTGGTGTAAATGTGTAGTATGAAAAGATGAATCGAGGTTGGTATGTGAAGAGGTGGATAATGATTTGGCCAGGTGGCACTGGAAACGAAATGGAGACAAGCATTGAGCCCGGTTGTTGCAAGGAGGTTGTTCAATAGGTCATCAGATGATTTAACGATGGATGGGAAGTTCGTGAAATGGAAATCACCGGCTACCGCCTAAGAAATTAACCAGAAAGCTCGGCATTCAAATGAAGCGGCTGGTAACAGTTTTGGTTTTTGCTCGAAGATTTGCTTTTCCTATATGCTGTTTGTTAAGTGCTAGCATGAACAAATGGCGGAATCGTAGGAAGAATGAGCCATTCAAGCGATGGACCGCTGATTTCGTTTGACCATTCCGGATAAGGAGGTTTGTCGAGAAGTACATTGGTACATACATGGCGAAACAATTTCGGGGATAGAGACATTGGTAGAGAAACAACAATCATTCAACGGGTAGCACACCGTAACTTAACGAATGCTACAATAATAAGCAGGTCCACACCACCGATACGTACATCTGAAATTAACAGGAAAAGTTAAAGATTAACTTGGATAGAAAGTGAAATAAAACAATGTGGTCCGATGAACCCAGGAGAGAAGCTGGGGCAATATTGGAAAATATTTGTGAGTTAGATGCGATAACAATATGCGGTACCAACAATATTTTGGTTGAAACCGTGAATGTTATTGTATTGAATGACCATCTCTTTGGGTAGTTATTTTGTTTCTCTTAGTATTTCTAGTCAGATGCGACAGGTAATCGGCAGCCTAGCCCCGTAACTTCCAGTGTGAACCACGTAAGATTCTGGTGGCCAGTTTGTGGTATTAACGACGACTTCAGCAGAGCCATCGATCATGGTAAACGTGCCCATGTATTTCCATCAGCAAAATCGGATGGTACATAAAAGTCTCGCAGCGATCAAGGAATTACCCAGTATTGTTCTTCCTGCTCGCGCATGAATAGGAATAGGTATTGTTCAGTTTTGAATTTCAACTACTTTTGATATCACTTCAGCCTTGTTATTATTATTATTGTTGTTCATACAGTTATCAAGAAACAAAACGCAAATGATCAAGTAGCAATGTAATAATTAGAGTTTTCAGGGCTCAGTGACAGCTCTAAACTCCGAGTACATACCATTGCTGTGATCTGGTGGATTTGGGCACCGCATTTAGCTTCGCCTTATAATAACCACTCATCTTGCTAGGTTATCACCTCAGATATCTGGTCACACCGATTCCATTTTGTCCGAACCATCAACCGTGAAATGACAAAATCTGTTACTAGATCCGACTAAAATATGCTCCATGAGAGGATTTTTGCGTGTAAGTTCTCATTAGTTGTATTTTCTTGTCGAAATCAACGTATCAGTATTCTCAGATAAGCATTTGAACAAACTATAGATCATCTGGAACCATCAATCGGCTATCTCCCTATAGTAAGTAATGTTTAATTCGAGTTGATACAATGTGCACGTGAGTTTCATTTTTTCCTCTCACGAGCTCTGTTATCAAAAACATCAATGTCAAGTTGGTTGATGGGTATACGCTTATTACATATACCACTGAAAGAAATTACTAGTTCATGGCATTCCTTCATCAGACAGGTTGACAGTACTGATTCTAACTAATATATAATTAGAGCGTGCGATAGACAAGCAACTTGATGGTAGGAACAGAAGAAATTTACGGTGTAGCAATCATGTTGAGGAAATATTTCTTATTATTACTGGGAATAAACATAGCAAACATGAATCAGGGTTGAACGATAAAAGGCATCAAACTAATTTTGAGGATTTGGAAAGGAGATTAATCCATTTGTTGATTGGCAGCCTTCCATTAATCATGATCTAGGCCAACCTTTACAATTGCATCATATTGCAACGCCAGTCTGGACTTATGCAACTTAGACAAGACTTACAATTTAATCAGAAATTGACCGTAAGTAAAACAACCTCCGCTGGAAGGAGAAACGGATGAGCAAGGGGAAAAGACGGAAAGAGATGTTTGCATCCAATGAGATAGAAGTAGTCTGAGATTATCCGGTTGTTACCGATACATCGAGTTGACGTGAACAATGAAATCAAAAAAATTATTTTTTGCCTGAACAAATTCGGTGCAGTTAAGCGGTAAATGTCATCAACTTATCGCCCGGAGCTATGAGTTGGAATTACACCACCACCGTCTGACTTTTCCCATTTCCTGTGTTGTATAGCCGGCAGTTGATTGGCCTTCATGAAACTGTCCCTATTTGTTCAATAAAAAGAATTAAATGAAAAGAATAACAGACAAAACAGACAATAACAGACAAACAACTATTTGAACAATTAACCTTGTCTTAGAAGCTCATTCGGTGGAGTCCGGTGAATTCTAAAAAAACCTGTCGAGGCAGTCAGCTTACATGCTAACTGGTGGATGCCACATGCCTCTGTAAGAAACCTTTCGAGGCAGTCAGCTTACATGCTAACTGGTGGATGCCACATGCCTCTCTGTGTAAACCTGTCGAGGCAGTCGCCTTACGTGCTAACTGGTGGATGCACATGCTTCTGTAAGTTGAATGGGTAAATTCGAATGTGAAAAAGATCAGTGCTATCGGCGTGGCCTCGCAGCTCAGCTGGTAGAGCATGCGTGTACAAAGCGTAGACGGTGTCCCTGCGTGAGTTCGAATCGCACCGAGGCTACTGAACTTTTCACAATCGACATAAAAAGTAAATGAATTGGGATCACGTTGAAGGATTTGGGTAATGTCTCAGCATATATTTATTTCAGTCCTCGACGCAAGGTTTTTCTGGTTTTGGAGTGATAAATACAAACGCTTTTGGTGAGAGATGTTTAAATGTGAAAAAAGCAGTCCTGAGCCCGGGCAGCCTTTATATGAGCGGATCAGTGAAGAGAAAAGTCCGAGGTTACCAGTGAAACACTTTTGGGAGTACGAATCGTTTGAACGCAGCCGGGACCACCCTGACCACCTTGAAGCGATATGCACTGTAACAATAAATACATTTGCACAAGAATCTCTTGAGATGACGGTCGGAATTAACTGGGGATGTATTTCTTTCATATACGTCTGAATTCAAACTATGCCCCAAGCAAACCGTAGCAGAAAAATCTTGATAGAAAAGAGTAAGTTCCATGCTTAGTGTGGGTGGAATACTCTCTCTCAGGTTGCCCATTCAAGATAGGTTAATTTTCTTGAGGAAACCACAATGGGTATCTTTGAATAGCCAAATTTTGATCCCCAAAGTAGCAGGCCGGTGTGCTAAAACGGTAATCCACTGGGAGCCGGTGTCCAGTTCATACCTTCTGACGGGGTGACACGTCCAAGGTGCACAACACACCAAGATGCCCAACAGAGTTGGTGACCACTGGTACAATCATTGAGTACTTGAGTGTGGCTTGTACCCCCCTTCCTGGTTGGTTGGTAATCAGGGTTTTTAGGCCAACTCCCCTAAGCGAATAGTCAATGCTTCACCGACCCGGTTATTGCCCCGGATGTTAGCCTTTCGTTCTCTGATAAAAATATACAGAAACAAGAAGGCAGTAAAAAGGGTTTTCTCGGCAGTTGCTGTTTTCATACGTTTGGTCGTTTAGGAGCATTTCGTGAGTTTCAAAGATGGGATGACTATCCACAACCCACGATACCCACCTTCGGGTTCGGGTGGGAAATACCAGAAACCAATTACGGTCTTGCGCTCTTCAGTGTGCATAAAACCTTCATGAAACTTAGATGTGTTCACGGGGAGTTTGGTTTGAAGGATAGCTTAGATCATGTTGTTAAACGGCGTTCAGTTAGATTTCAAATCTATTTAATCATGGCTCATTGGCGTTCTTGAGAATTTCATTTAAACAAGTTACCACATTATTTCCACGAAACATGTATGGAGACAAAGCTGCACTTCTTATGACAACAGAACTTTTCATATTGGGCTTTGGAATGTGTGTACCAAAGCTGATACGTTCAGTTAGGTTGAGATAGAAACCCTCTGGTTATTGAAAAAACGAATGGGGTACAATGAGAATGTCCCACCTTTGGAATTAGTAACACCTGCCCCCTCCCTATCAAATAAAAGAGTAATTATAAATGAGCATAACTCATTAATTTTATAACTCTTTAAAGATCAAATCCCCAAATATTAGGGTAACTTCATTACGCTCAAGTGGTGTATCTCAAGGAATTCCAAGCTAATATTGGTCACATGGAAATACGATGGATAGGCAGCTAAGATTAGTAAGTTTCGTTACCAAAAGTTAATAACTGGCTGAATATTTTTTTTTTGAAGCTTATCACGGTGAGTCCGATAGTTCAAACTATTTGCATGGCATGCATGAATGCGTAATCCAAATACCGTAGGATGATAAACACCATTGGATCCGGCCCACCACCTGTAAGAAACCATCTGCATCTGATCGGACTAAGTTCACGCGTTTTCGTGCCAATGAGCATATATACATCATTAAAATAGACAACACGTTCCGCATAATAATGCTTTTGGCTTGATCAGAAACCAGACCAACAGGAGTGATCATTTTCCAAGGAATTGGTAACGATCATCATACCAAACCAGAGGAGTATTCTAGCATTTATAATGATTCTGTTGGCGAACATTGAATCCTTACAGATCACACCGTTTAGGTTTGACCTGTGCCCACATTCCGTCATTTTTCCACTGAAACCAATATGACACTATATCTCTTCTCCACTAGTTATCTGTTGAGAAAATTAGAAATGTTTGTGGCCGTTAGGGAAATGGGATCCGTGTTTTATAGTCCCGTAAATAAGCCCAATCAATATTTTCGTATAATCTCTTAGTTGCAGTGAACAGCTATATGCTTTTGCTATTCGCGCACTGTTAATAGTGAGAAAGAAAACACTTTCAACTGAAGGAAAATGAGCAGACCAGAAAATACATTCTTTCGGATCAATGCTTTTACATTGTTTTCATTAAATCCACTATGGATAACCATAGAGTAACAAACCACTGACAAACAATTAGAATACTTCCATCCGTTCAGTGAAATTCTTTCATGTTATGGCCCAATAACTGCGGAAGTCTACCCTTGACCAAGCATTTCTCGGACGTGTTCGCACAATCCAAACTTTCTTTCCGTGAGTAGCTGAAAATCCGCGCTGATCACACCATCACTTTTCTCTCTCCGCCCAATACGAACGCTATTTGTGACCGGCTTGAATAATCAACCCGAATATCAACTGTCACAGAGTGTTCTCGTGAAAATATCAATTACTTGAACGTTGCAACTCATGAATAATGTTTAAGATAAAAGCGAACATCTAGATTGTGCGCAGTTCTGTTATTCTCAGGATTACAGATTTGATAGTTGTAGACAAATGTTCTCTTTAGTCTAGATGCATATGGCATCCACGGGGCTCAAGGGTGTAACGTTTAGATGGAAAATGGTAAGAGTACATTGTTTCAATTCACATCATGGCTAATTCTAGTCACCTGTAAGCATGTAACTCAATGTGAAGAAAGTAGAGCTCGTATGTGAGTACGCATACACATTGGTGAAGAAAGTTATTTTTAGTTTGACGATTGTTTTTGTGTAGTATATTTATATTATATTATATATATATTATATTATATTTTATTGTATATTTATGATAATTAAATCCCTTCTCGAACATATTTGGATGAAGCATCCTAAATGGCAACCATACCAAAGTACGGCACCTAGTTGTGTAGAAGCACTGAGTAAGTAGCGAGAAACTCCAAGATTGGAACCACAGAAGTAGAGCACAAACTGTACAAAAACATGAAGTAATGCGTGCAATCAAATTGGATGATCGTTGTTCGTCTGGAAGTGAAATACATAAAACGGTAAAAACAGCATTTTTGAGGTTAAATACTTATTTTTCTTCGATCAACCACAGCATTGCAATCTGTTTTTTTAAAAGCATAAGCTAAACGATAACTCGATCACAAGTGCATCGAACGGCTGTTGATGTGATTTCTCCATCCTAGTCCCTGGTAATTTTCTTGTGTGCTTCTTAAGTTAATTTTGGTCACTGCATTGCGGATACTGTTGAGTTACTTCATGCACTACGATAATTACCTAAAAACCGATTTGAACCCCATGATACCTCGATTGTGAATTATTCGTTTGTATACTGCCCGAACATTACTGACTGGTCACTATTTGGAATGGGGCTTGGTGTTCGCATCTCATCGTTACTCTTCAGTATGTAACAAATCGGTGAATCCACTGTGACCTCTGAAGATAATTGTTGTTCTACCAGGA
Organism: Echinostoma caproni; assembly: GCA_900618425.1. Taxonomy (NCBI): domain Eukaryota; kingdom Metazoa; phylum Platyhelminthes; class Trematoda; order Plagiorchiida; family Echinostomatidae; genus Echinostoma; species Echinostoma caproni. Next base: position 9,121 of record UZAN01039950.1, read on the forward strand.
GAACGTCAAGCAAAAACAATTTAGTGCCGAATGGAATTCTTTTATTTCGCAAAACAAATTACATTATTCCATTTCTCGTTCCATCTGATTAGCCTCAACAAAGTATCATGTGACGTCCACCAGTGAAATTCAACCAATTAAATTACTAATTACATTTGACAATTAACAATTGCAAGGAATATGTGGTACATTGCGTGCAATACATTGAATACGATAAAAAATGTCGGCCGGGGCTGGTGAGAATTGCAGCATGATGAATGGGGAAAGAGAGAAACTAAATTGAGATGCAATTAACTTAAATCGACAGAATAAATTCAACGGGACAAACGTGTGGTCACAACTTAGGTGAGCAATAATAAACCTGAGATGATTTTTTCCGCAAAATCTAGTAATGCGATTTAGGAAGGATGATGATTTCAAACTCAGTACGTGTGTTTTTACCAACAAAAACAACTTCCAAATCCGTGGTGTGATTGAGCCACGTGGGGCAAAAAGCAATTAAAAAATATCACGTATTTGCTGTTCAGGTAGTTAAACAAAGATCTACCATCCGTCCATAGAAGTTGGCTGAAATAGCCGGAACACCATGGAGTGCGACATTTGGAAATAGCTTGAAGAAAGAAAGAAAATAAGCTCAGAAATTGACTCAACGGTATGAGACCGAATTTCAATAATAGTAGTCCTTCCGCATGATCGGGAAACGCTCATACAACAGAGTGAGATGAGAAACGGGAGTATGGGGAAATCTACCATTTTCGAATGGAAGACGATTTCCGCCTGGATTCACCGGGCTCGACCCAAATGGATTTGTGGAAACCGAAATAACTCAGGGTGGGGTAGAGGGGAAAATTTGATCTAAAAGCATTACACAATAAACCGATGAGAACACAAGAAAACAGATAATTACTTTGGGAATAATGGGAAAACAAAGAAAACATAATTCATCTGGATTTCAGAGGGAATATGGAAAGAAAAAACTAATTCAGAATACTAAGTGATACAAAAGATCATAAACCGAGTCATGTGTGAGGTAGGAATGTTGAGTGTGCTATAAGAGCTAATGGGCGAGCATAAAAGCACGCAACCAAGGATGCTGTCACGATGACTTACTCAAATGTGTATGCGTGTATGCGTTCGTTCGCGAGAGCTGGTCTCAACTGTAGATGCTCCTACTCCTTGATAGATGAATCAACGATGTACCGGGAAGAACAGAATCTCTGCCAGTCTCAACCAAAATGGGCGAAACTTGAGTGAAATAATGCTCACGCCGTCAAGTTGAATTGCGAAACATTTGACTATTTCAAAACCAGTGAACTTCATAACAAACCGCTACCGATAACCGAACAGCTCCTGAATGAGAAAGTGTTATGTTCCAAGTGTTTCGGTAAAATCTTCAAAATTAATAAGAGCATCTACTTTGAGAATTGTTAACACTGATTAGAATTCAGTGCTGAGTAGATTTGGATTGTCCAAGCTGTCTCACAGAGCACATCTCTAACAAAGCTGATTGGGGAATAAATTTGTTTTCATTTTTTTGTAATCATGTTGATATATAACCATATATCAATAACTAGGATTACATTTGTCCCAAAAAACACCTGCACAGCAAAGAGTTACTGGATTTGATTTCATTAAGACTCCACAAGTAACATTTACAAAGATGAAATAGTTGTTTGTTCACCCATCCGATCATCAGAATGACGGGGGATATCTATTTGTTTCTTCAGGCACGCTGACATACAGAGGGTGGTGGTTGGCCCGGCAAGTGCCCTTCACGTTTGTCGTGGCTAGCATCCGAAAGCGCGAGTGCCTTGATACTTTACTGCAAACTTCGTACCGAGGGTGGAATGCACAGGTCATACGTCCAGTTGCATTCACTTCATTTAGGTGCGAAATCACTACACTGAACTGTACTACGCGTTGGTTGTGAATCTGATTCCCAGTTTCATAGTGAAATCAGTTTTCTAATCTATGATATGAATAATTTTCAGGAGGTTAGGTTTACGGAACTGAAGGTGAGACCGACGTTGTAATTTCATTCCCCTGATTTGACTTACCAGGAGCGGTAAAAGGGAGAAGGCCCAGGTTGCACTATATATGACGATGTTCAGAGTCTGGATGAGAGGAAAAGTAGTCACACGGTACCGTCACAATAAAACCAATGTCGTATCACAATAATGATTCACACTATTTTATTGGTCCGTAGTCTAACAATGCATACAAGAATGCACAAGCAGTCTAACAACCAGAAACCGGTCGAATGTATCAATGAAAGATAGCGAGATTGCATCAACCAACTGGCGACTGTTTACCTAGAAGACCTTACTGTCCTTGAACTTGAAAACCCGGATGATCATACATCAATTTTTGCAAAGGCCAATTGTTTCGTGTGAACGGATGATCGATAAGAAAGAGCAGATAACTGTTACATATTCGTGATAACAGTAGTGCTTCGACCAAGTTGCTTTATTGACCCAATTTTGAATTATCCATTCTCATTGCAATGGGTTTGGCAGATTTACGTCCTAGGTGAACTCTTTATCAACCATTGCGCAAACTTTGCACGCACGTAGCAAAGTGGGCTATCTGTGCGGACGCTGGGTAGTCCCGAAATCGTCATAAAACTAACTCGTTTGCTTTTATATCTTTAGGCAAAATATGTTTGCCAAGGACCGAGATCCCCTGCGGATGATCACTGTTACTTTTCCACACCATAAGCAAATTACCAGTTGTTGTATCAAGTGTTCCATCGATCCCAAAACGGTTCGACATCTTAACACGCTGGCTGTCTCTGCCTAAGTCTATATTCTCTCTGCTACCCCTGACTAAAAACTAAGCAAGATAGACAAAAATGAGTTCATCATTTCAATATTGTTCTTTTTCGTTCAGTACTACAACACTTACTCAGATGAACAAATGGAAATTAGTTTGAGTTCAATGAGTAATGAAACTGATACTCGTCAAACATGTTCCTCCACTGGGAAACCAAGTCAGTCCACCGGAAATCATATTTCTTTATCACAAAGTTGATAAAGTGAAAATCCTGCATTTGATCCACTCAAACTGCCTCCGAATGCANAATGCAGCCATCTGGAAATACTTCAACACTCGTCTTCAGATGATGTACTAAGTAAAGAGTACAGGCATAAATACGACTGACTAGAGCTATCCGAAATGGTTCGTGCATTGTAAAAACGGAATTACCTGAATGCGCAGATCGACCCCGACCCTGGTGTTTCTGATTGTGCTTGTCGAAATTTCTGGTGTGATCTTCAACTGCACCCGGACGAAACTACTCGCTGCAATCCCGATGGAATCACTAAAGGGAACCGCGATATTGAATAATCGAATCACATGGATCTCTATCAAAACGGCGAAAACACCGTGCGGGTTTTCTTAAAACATACTATTAAAGTGTTCATGGTTACCCAGACACCTACTTCAGAGAATCACATGCTCCTAAAGGTTGAAATATCAACCTTGAAGTGGATCGGTGGTTTGGAAATGTATGTGTTGAGTTCCGTGTTATCATCAGCTGCATTATTCTCTATTGCTTTTTAAATCAAAATCCTTTTGTTTTCGAATGTTTTCATTTGTAATCTATATAATTGTTTTTTTTCCCTCTGTTTTCATCAACACACCGAGGTGACGTGCATTTCCGGTTCTCTAAACAATCTGTCGGTGCTTTTTTCGAATGCTATAGCGATCGGTGCAAGGTAGTGCACGGTGTGAAACTTCAGAAGATCACCCATATTGAAAGAAATCCCACATAATCTGCATCTGCCTTCTATTAGTTTTACACTAGGCGCACGGTAATAAAAACATGTTATCTACCGACAAACTGTCAAAAACAACTTGGACACAAGTATTCCTGACACGTAAATACTAGGTTTGTTCAAACGAGAGAATACTTTCGAGGTCATGAAAGAAATTGGATGTTTGTTTTGGATAAAGCCATAGTCCAATTATTCTTTCTTTATAAAATATAGGTATATGCAGTAATTCTTAATCGACTTTCATCCCATGAAGACACTGTATATAATCATATCATTGTATCGACGGACATTTTGTCGTTCTGGTTATAACGAGTAAAATTGAAAGGTAAGAAATTGCTGGGAACGTTTAAGAATCTTTAAAATTTCTTCGATCAATTCGGTTCATAATTCAATCTCAAGGTCAGAACAATTGTAACGCATCCATGCAACCGACTCCATTCAGTGGGCGTATCCGAGTGAAACAAAGCATCGTAGTCACAAAATGTTTACCCCACACGATGAACCCGTTTACCGCCCATTGATGCCCTCACTGCCTAACAGGTTATCTGTGTTAGAGAGTAAGCTGACCAACCGGAATTATAGGGGATATACAAGTAACCAGGATCCCGTAGTCACATTTATTTCTAAAGATCCTCTTATACCAAACCCTACACTGGTATTTCGTGACTTTTGACGTCAGTACGGAATAATCTTGCGCATATGTATTTAGTCCTTTGTACACCGAGTCAGATTCTATCTGAATGGACGCGTGGAGCAAAACGCACTATGAGGCTCAAAGAATTCATTGATGTCACTAACTAAGTGAAATAGTCTACAACAACAAAAACAACAAGTTGGTATCATTTGAGAAGGTAAGTACTTTACACTTTCCGCAAATAGGATTTGTTCAAGATTTTTGTTTCTCATGTAACTGCAAGGATTCAGACATTCAATTAATTTAAAAAACGGTATTCGCGAAGAAATTTCTTTTCGATATATCGCATCAGGTGTTTACATATATAAGGTGATCATAATACAGATGTCTGATTAGCCTATGGAGTTCAGTTAGTAACGATGACAGGGGTGAGCAAACAGATCAAAAGAATGCGACAGGGCTAATGATAGTGGTGGGTGGGGGTGAGAACACAAAGGTCAAATGGACAAACGTTCGAGAGATGAACAGATGAAATGAAGGTTGTGAACTAAGACGAGACAGCGGATGAGGTTACGCAATATACGATAGAAACTATAGGTCATGTGTAGCAAGTGATGTAATCAAGAAGGGACATTAGAGACAGAAACAAGATGAATAGTTCTTAAGATTGAGGTTGAGTGATGCATTATGGTCACCTTATATATGTGAACGCCTGATACGATATATCGAAAAGAAATTTCTTCGTGAATACCGTTTTCTACATTGTCTATGGGACTATTTTACGATTCAATAAATAATTATGATATTCTTATTTTTCATTCTTAATAATATACAACTATTTAGAAAGTTATCTGTGCGCCCATCTATCGATCTGTCTCCTCTGTAAAAATGTTAATAGCAATATATTTATCGCCAATCCGGAAATCTCAGTGATGTATTCCGGTTAGACGGAATGGAGACAGTTGTTGATTAGTATGGGGTATTATAGGATGAAACAAAGATAAACGCGAGTGATTCACTCTTCCGCTGCACTGAACAACCATTTTCCCGTAAATGTGTACAGAAAGCGTATGCGAATAGTCCATCCATAACGAACTTGCGATAAATATCCAATGATTACCTGAAACGAATAAATAAATATCTTGAACAGCTTCGCTGTTGTAGCGGAATGTGCTGTATGGAAAACGCCACAAATTCCGTTATTGAACTAAGATCAAGCTAATTTCTTAAAAAATATTTAAGCAATGCTCGATTGGAGTCAATCGATAGATTAATCCGGTAATGCGATGGATTGCGACCGTGAAACAGTACACTCAATAAAGTGTGCTCTGCTCCAGGCTAACCGACCAGGTCAAGTATAGTTCAACGCAAGTGATTGATCAGAATGCACAGGAATGCATGCCGTTTGACAGCGACCAAGTGAACATAGACGAAATGAACAACTGCCACATGTTTTAAGCGCGACGGTCCTGGGCATCAAGAAAACTTAAGCTGCTCACTTAACTGCGCTGAGGTGTTGAATGCAGTTGTAAAGAATGCCGGTTTCCTTAAACGAGTCTTTGATCAGTTTGAGTCAGCGCTTTTCCCCAGCCTACTATAAACATGCAGTCGACACTCACAGAGTACGCCATCCATGCATGAAATCCATGGCTACAACTTGTTTGCAAAATGCTGAAGCGTCCACTCAGGATGGTCAACGAAATTGTTAGGCAGTTGAGTAGTTACTCATACGCAGAGAGATTGCTGGGTTTATATTCCAATCACTACCGGCGCATCACAAGAGATATGATTATGGTTTACCACATGATTCAGAACCCAAGTTGTCTTTATTGTTCGCAGTCTAAACTATCACCCAACGTTCATCCTAGAGGACATCTATTCAACCCAGTGGTCTCAAAATACAGATTGGAATGCCGTTTGTCCTTCTCAGAAAGAGTGTGTTCAGTCTAAAACTCTCCCATCCCACGTTGTCTGTACACCAAGTACTGAATCTTTCAAACAGACTCGATGAAACATTAGCACACCTTAAATTCCGACATAAGTGAGGCTGCGTGCAGCAGTGGAATAATCTCGTATCACGTGACATTTTTACACAAACAATTGCATGTATCACTGTCATTTAACTACAACACGAATCTATGGAAAGATAAAAGCGTGAGTTTGTAACTTATTCCCATAAGAAATCTTTGATCTTTGAAGCGATCCTTCACATCCCCTGATTCCTATAAACTGGCAAAGTTCTTGCACAATGGGTGCATTCTTCCACATTCTATCTGTATTATACCTCACTACCTGTGGAATCACCTCCTGGAAGAAAGACTGTTTCTGAATCATGGTAAATTCCCACCTGGGCATGGGGATAAAACACAGTAGTTTTAGCAAACAAGTTCGTTTTCGACATTTTATTGGAACTAATACATTATATTGTCTAGTTAAAATTAAATTGTTCTTCACTGAGCTCATGTGTTTCGTGGGTTGTGATTGTAAAAGTCAAAATCAAAGCTTTATTGTGGGAATTACTTATTGCTTTTAATGTTTTGTTTGGACAGGGTGGATAGGGAGGATGTTTTCGTAAGAGAGTTGGGAAAACGAGTTGGATATATGGACTTCTCATCAAATGTTTGTGTCGCGGGGTCATGTGAAAAGTCATATCTATCTCCGGGGTGTGTCATGTTGTGGCCAAGGCACTGTGAGTGATTGCAACGAATAGCTTTTGAGATCAAAGTGATTGGTATAATAATCTTATGGCCATGAGTTCGACTGTTGCGAGATAACGTTGACAAAACGGTTTTCGTAGGCTTCTGATGGCACCGTGTAGATGATTCGAAATGCGTCATCGTTAGCTTGATGTCTGGTAACCACAAATGGGCTAGGAATACTTTTGAACTCGCTTTCCTTGTGCCTGTATACAGCCAGGCCGGTTTGTGTTTCTTTATTATTTGCGAGAAAAGCCTGGTCGTTGTGCTTACATAACTCGCCAAGCATGAGTAAAGGAAAGAATAGGTGATCATTGATGAGGCGTGGACGGCAGTTTATCATTTGGGTTCACGGAAGTCACCGGTTGGCCCATCAGATAGGCGTGTAGTGAGGCGCAGGGAAGGTTCGAGTCATAATTTTCTGTCTTTGAGGTTTCTCCAATAAATTATTTTCAGTGAAAGGCACTGGGTAACCAATATTCAGTGAAGTCTTCTTCAGATATTCTAATTCTTGGGTAGACTGTCGTGCGAGCATATCCCGATTGCGCCTCCTGCGAGGCATTGAACCAAGTTCCGTTTACGCGTAACTGGCCCAAACAAAGTTGAAAAGTGAATATATTAACCGGTCCATATTTGTTTTTCCTAAACCGATCGCCTCAAACTGCCACGGATGGAACCTTGTTAGGTTTACATCAAGGAAATAAAATGTGCCCTCAGTTTCTAGTTCTAATGTGAAACTGGTAGCATTAGGAGCTTCGTTGAAAATTTCTGTCAACTTTTCCAGTGGGATTTTGTTATCCATCATGTAAGTAAAATTACTCCTATCTGTGAACAGCTCGCGATTGAACCAACAAACCCCCAAAATTTAAAAAGAAAAAACGTGATTTGTCTGTATTTGTCGTCCATCATGTTTCGTGGCTGAAAATAAGAACGTGTGAAGTCTGTGGTGAAATACATTGAACCTTGTCTGTTAAAATAATGTACAAAAATACGTCAGGAATCTCTCGGTTATACATAAAATCAAAAACTTTCACAAATTATTGAAAATCGCTTGACGTAGCTCGGGTGAACTGGATCCCATTATGCCTGTTCGCTGAGCTTAACAATTTGTTTGCAAACGTTTCATCACTATCCGAGCTAACATCAACAGTGCTTGTGAAGTGGCTATATGTTACGTGGTGACAAATGCTTCCGATATACTTGGCACGAAATTTATTTGAAGTTGTGCAAAAATTCAATAACTTAGGAATTCACTATTATCTCGAGCGTTCGTATTTATTTACTGATCCCAATAATCCTATCTGACAACAGTCTATTCCCCATTACAGTTACTTAAAATATTGTCAGCCTAATTTTAGTGGGAACGTCTTTCAACGGTAGCCATTGCGAACATTTCCTTATTTATGGGGAAAATATTGCTTCATAAAGTCAGAGGAGTCACACATTTAACAACCGAGCATTGGGGTAGATCCACTTATCAGTCGGTAGATGTTTTCTACCCCTGGTACTTCACTTATTGACTGTTCTTTTCAACGTGACTTTCAGCAAATCGTCTGTGGCCTCACAACGTGAAATGTACACAAAAACGTTGTGTTCTTCTAAACTGGCATAGATGAAATTCAAGTTGTTCTGGACGTAGTCAATGATGGGCGTGTCTAGGGAAATGCGAGACTTTTGTATTCTAGCGAAAGAACTCAGCGGAATGCAAGCGCTTCGTTCACAAAACCTTTAGAGAGCCTCCATAGATTTTAAAAAATCAAAAAAGTAATCTTATCAAAGTTTATTGGGTCATTTACGAGAAGAAATTCGACGTATTGTTTTGTATTTGAGACGCAGGAGTTGCATCTTCAAGTGTTTATTTATGTGCAGACAATTATTCCGGATAAAAACAGCCATTGTCAACCAAACTTGCATCCGAAATGATAACTATTTTTATTCATGAGGCGGTGGTATGAGATAAAAATGTGACTCGGTCTTGCTTGATGGGTGCCGGAGGCAAACGAATCGATTGGAAAGGAGCAAGATGCAAATTCAGTTTGGCCCGCATAACATGATTTATTACTGACATTTGATTCTCTGGTTATATAGTGAAAAGCCTCCAGATGTGTCATACGATATAATACATAGTGCGGCTTCAAACATGCCAAACTCATTACCTTTTGTGTCTAGCTTCAGTACTGTAACAGGACTTGCTGAGTATCAAATGATACACAGTTTCAATCACCAAGACCCTAAAGGTTTGATGAAAAATTACGCTGATTTTTTGAAAAATACAATACAACAAATGCAGAATGGAATAGCCACTAATCAACTTGTCAAACGGTCAGTCAGTTGTTTCGGCCATCTCAGAACGTCTAGGAGGTGAATTCGGTGTGCGTGAATCAATAAATATAAAGTGAGTTATTTTCGTTGATGAGCATTATGTCAAAGTCGGATACAAATGCGAGTCGTCGGTACCTGCGGCAATGAACAAAATAAAAAACAACTATTACAATAAATGTTTGAACAAGATTTCCTCGGTATTAAGTTTGTTATATTGATAATCGGTAGGAGAGAGATGGAACGATTGTAACAAAGGTTGCTTCCGGCTTACTATGACTAGACGCGAGTGCCTGAGGAATACAAATATGTGTGTGCATAGTTTTCCTGAAAATACACAATTTCATTGTTCACTAAATTAGTCAGATAGATATTGTGTTCATGGAATAAAATGAACTTCTACATCACTTTCTGAGGCCGGATATCGTATGTAAAGTTTTCGTTTGTTTTCCACTTGAAATACATGTGCTCGATAATCCTCTCTCGTATTTTTGTCAAGGAATGGCATCTGATACGCCCATGCCTCATATCTCTCTTTTTTCTAATGGCTTATCTCTCATCAAACTATCCGAATCAGCCACGTATCTACATCTACACATTTTTCACACAGTTGACTCAGTTGGTGAATGACATAGTTCAGGTTGCAAATGATATCTGACAGACAGATCGCGCGTAAATTATCTTGTCTCGGTACAAGTGGACAGTTCCAGAGAATAGTGTTCAGTCCGGTAGTATCTCCTTTGTGCATAGAAAACAAACAATGTATAAAGTGGGAATACATGGAGCATTATGCATGAGTCTCTTGTAATTGTTTAACAGCTGAACAGGTCAATCGAATAAGCTTGAAACCGAACCCCAGTTCTCGAATTCGACGAACCAGCTTACAAATTAGTTCTGTTCCTTTATGTTTGGCTAATTGAATCACAGTTCAAATAAGCACTAAATATTTCTCAAATAGGTTGATAAATTTGATTCAAAAGGTGAAATAATTAATCGTCTAAACTGGTAAACTCTGATAGTTTTATTCCAAGATCCAGGAAAATGTATCCCCATCTTTTTCAATGACCCAGCGAGTGTTTTTGTATAAGCTGATACATGATTTTCTCATAAGAACTGGGAAAAGACTAACAGCCTTAGTGATATCTGATCCCACACCGAAATATAAATGCTATCTTTCACCACATTCGTCTTCTATCAAAAATCAATCGAATTCGGATTTGATGTTTCCCGCAAAGTGCCCCTCTATAGAGAACATTGCTAGAAAAAGTGACCTGCGGAAATCCAATTGAGGAACGATCCGAACAAGAGTATCTCGTGACTGACTGTCATCTGGTGTTGGAGAAAAATGGAATAGAACGAAGTGAACTGCAGCGACCAGTGGGCTGACGGAACCTTTGCTGTCTGTGTTCTCATATACCGGAAATAGGGTTTCCGGAACTAAGAAACAACAATAAGGAGTTCAAAACCAACTGATTGATTGATTAAAAGTCGACCCACGGTGACGTTTTTTGTTGCTGTTTTTGCTGTTCAGATCAGTTGATTTTTCCCCTCCTCTCAGAGTTAGCGGATTACACTCAAGTCCACTTGATTTCATTTTTTCATTCCTGTCGGGTGCTGCTCCTAGACGAGCCGAAATGTCTATAGACTGAAAATTTTAAACTGTGAGATGTATAAAACGATAATCATACAATGAACTACGAGTAAAACGAACTTACTTTTGCGCTGATTTTACTCAGAGATAGACTAAATCAGAAATATTTCTGTACTGTTTTTATCCAGACCGTGGTTTGACAGTTGTCCAGCGTCAAACGTGAAAACCCGTTATCTATAAACTCCCTACCTTGATCAATAAAGTACAATACCTGCTAAATGTTATCTCGACCTAAAACTGGGTTTTGTTATCATGGTTTTGATTACCTTCGGAACTCAGAGATACAGTTTGAATGTCTTTAACTAAATTTGGAATCACCATTTTTACCACAAACAAATCTGTGTTCCGGTGTGTATCACACTCATCTACACACTGTAACACACATAAATGCGTACAAAAACGCGTGCAGCAGTGAGTATTCAGCCAGAGTTTTGACCGAGATTTCTGCGGTAATTCAGATATTTCATTACTTTCTATGTGTACCTGTCAGCAC
>UZAN01039950.1:21393-32735 GCA_900618425.1 Echinostoma caproni
CAAACGTTCGCGAGTTGCATCGTTTGGATTCAAAAAGGTTCATAGTAACCGTAATTCAGCGATCCTCGAACTGTTGTCGTGCCAGGGACCACCTACTACGGAAGGATTTTGGACCACTATATCGTTCAGTTAGTTCCAATAAATCGAAGAATATGCCACGTTGTCATGAAAATGGCCAGACTGGCACTTCAGTTGTGCACATCGAACAATTAGACAACGGTGCTGGTGAAATCATCATGGCGGGGGGGGGCAGTTGCTCTGCGTGAAATCGGTTGCTTTCGTGTACACTCCTGAAACTAACACCTGCAACGTTTGTTGACTGCTTGGAAATCCATTTGACACTACTGATCTCTATCGAATTCGCGCACGCCTAAACCCGTTTGTAGCAGTTTCCTGCACATAGATACGACGGTTGCGATTCTCAGGTTTCATCTGAAAGTTCTTGAAGTTAAATTTTCTCCTATGCATTAATAACAATTTCGGTTAACTAATTACTATATAATTTAGTCACAAATTTCTTCACACCAGTGCATTCAATTGTGAATGCAAACACAAACCTGAGCAAAATTCGTCATTATAATAACCAAAATATACGTCCCAGCAACATGCCCCTCAGGCACGTTTAAAGAGTTTGCTGGTGATTTCGCTGGCAAGGGTGTGGTAAAGTAATATATTTACATCACGTGACTAACACTTGGTCAACACCAGAGAAACGATGTAAATACGTGGCATAATAAGGTATTCGTGGTGTATATTTATAACAACAAAAATGTTCCAATAATATGTGTAATATCTAAAAACGACGAAAATGAATTAAAAACGCAAATTGGACCTACTTGCTACAAGCTTTACTTTAATCAAGCTTTATTACATTAGAGCTCGTGATTTTATGTATTTATGAAATGTGAACACCAGTAAAACCGTGTATTATTTCAACCTCATTACGATATCTATTAACTATATTTTTATTTGACACATGGTAACAAGGTGCCGGATCACTTATATGAGCACCCACATGAATCTTGCGGTAATTCATTACATGCTTATATGCATCCACAATGTATGTAATCAATGATGAGTCTAACCTACCCAATCGTGGTTTCTACGTTAGCGATTTTCTTCAACAAAATTCCGTTTATTTATTAAGCCCAAGATTGGATACACTTGCAATCAGTGCAATGTAGGCTCGTTGCTATATTGTGAACATGTCATCAGTCGTTCAGGACTTTGCTCAGAACAGTGAGCTGAAGATGCAATCTAAATCAGACTTCTCCGGTCCACATTGAGAGACCTATGTATCACACGTATCTTTACTTCGTTTGACTGCCTTCAACGTTTCATCACTGTGACGGTTATTTATACGTTTCGTCCAATGCTTTCTGTTCACTTGCATATCAGCTTCGATTTATCTAACGAACGGAACTTCGACGTTTTTGTGTGTGTGATATAGAGTTTCTTCTATCTCATAAGAAGCCATCCATTATAGACGTTTCAATAAACACTCAATCTGTGAAACCTAAGCTCATACCTACACCGCACATTATCCGCATTTAAAATGTAATGAGGAGTTTTACACTGATTCCAATCAGGCACGATGAATTAAATGGGGAAGTGATACTTATCAGTCGGAACGTAATCATTACCAATCCCCAGATAAATTTAATTTTAATTTAATTTTTCGATAGTCCGATGTGTTTTCATTTTAACTTCACACAACTATGGCCTGAACATGATTTGTTTAGCTTCCGAACGATTCAACACCTCAGAATGTACATGTTGCGAACTGGGCACATAACGTGCCGGTGCTCACAGCATTTATGGTAGCCAACTTTGCTCCAGGTCGATGTTTTGCTAAATGTGAACATCAGCAGAGTTTAACAACTCAATTACAGTTCTGACTGACCAAGCGAAGAAAAAAATAACGAACCACTCTAGGTAGCTTTTACCAGTGTGCAAACTGATCTCAGCCGTATCTACTTTTTCAAATCCAGTCCGCGTTAAATGGCTTAATCGAATGAAGCAGGCAACTTTAAACACACCAAATCTTCATTTTGTATGAATATGGTTTCGCATGAGCAGCAGAAACAAGTTGGAACTACTGCATCACAGTGATCTGCGTTTCACCACTCATTATTGAGTCAAATAATTTGGTCCCCTGGGACACCAATATTCTGCGGTTAAACTGTTATATTTCGTCAAATTATTTGTTTTAAGAAAAATCCCCGTATGCTTATCTGCCGGATGCTACATCAAAGTAACCTACAAGAAGCTGTAAAATAGCTCGAGTATAAGGAGGCTCCCTATATTCCCCATGTTGTTCTTTCCCAACGTAAAAACCAACAAATGGTTTTAGTTATTCAGAATACACAACGATATCTTCATCATAAATGTCTCACTTGACTCTGAATCACTCATATAGGTCACCCTCTGTGGATTGTCAGGCTTCCTTCCGTTACTGTACCGAAAAGAGAATGTATTTGATACTAGTGTCAGTGCTGTTCACCATTGAGCACTTGTGGGAACTACATGCTTTTATTTCAAGATCGCGATAAACATGGGAACACACGAGCGTTCGATAGGCATATTCAGATCAACTTCATAGCAAAAAGACCCCAGCGCAACAAGCCACGCCAAAATGCACACACACATTGTGGCAAACTAAAAAACGCGACAATTTTGGCGTACAACCGAGCATCTGATGCAAAACAAACGCTTCCTCCAAGAAGGCGAATTTCGTATCCAACCACCCCGGTTGTTCGAACTGCAGGAGAACGGCCAATTTTCTTTAGACAACACCAGGAAAACCATAACAACAAAAAACCAATGTTTGTTTTGATATAGATATAAAATCAAAACAGATGGTTGGATTGGAATTCGTTTGTGGATGCGGTTGCTTTCTTTTATGGGAATTGGTCTCCATCGAAGCAATGTGCGTGAGTGTGCTTGTGTGAAAACAATCGTTCCGTTCACGATGCGGTAGCGATTCATTGATCTGCTGCAGGAAACTATCGCCTTTTGCCAAATACGGACTTTGAAAAATATCGATTATTTGCAGTTTGCGATTTTGTTCAGCCGGCGAGTAGCCCAAACGGATATAAATTTTTGTGTAAGGCTGACTTGCTGCTTCACAGTGTATTCTCAGATGATGAACATTGTTTGCGTGGCTATATGCGCGTCATTGTGATCCAAGCGGGTCGCTCATTGAGATAGGGAGAGAATTTACTTTCACATATGTTCGCTGAGTAGCTACCAATGAAGATTTGCTCTGCACTTTACCATATTTATCTTAGAAAAAGTCCACCGACCAACTTACAGAAAATGGTCAATTTGGGGAACTCACAAAAATCCAACCTGAAATATTTGGGACATTAAACGAACTGGACTCTTACTTCATGTTTATTCGGTGTTTGATCATGTGATTCAGCCATTGATTTTAAGGAGGAGCAAAACACCGGCGGGCTTTGAAAAAAGTAGTCATATGTGTGTGCTCAATATGAAATTAAACATGTCCTACGACTGCCATGCACTTACGATAACTACTCAGTGCAATTCATCATTCCTCAAACCCACAGTAAAACAGGCTGATCATAAACCCGAATGATAATTGCAATGTGGATGATAAAACATTAGGCTCCATCGAGATCAAAAATGATTATTATGAGCATCGCAGATATCACTACTAGTATGCGCCCTTTAATCGACTCGATCACATCTACATACACCCCGTCACTTTTCAGTTTTTGCCGTTTTCACTCATTGCCAGCAGGACGTGCTTACTCACGCAATCACATAGTTTATCTTAAACCCGCCAGTAATTTTTTGTCAGTTTGTTCGATTGCACCGTCCCGTGGAGTCTGAAAAAGTCCAGCGCGCACGCTGTACGTCGCTCGTAGTGAAGAACCTCTGAAAAAATTACCGTATTTATTGATTCGAACTGACTATCCCTCGGATCTCACACACAATCTTCAGTTCATCGATTCAACCATTCACTCGGAAGCACTAAACTCCAGTTTGGCTCTTATTAGAGCTCATCAGTATTGCATATCCACCTACCCGGTAAATGAGAAAATTACCGTATTCATTGGCCCTTCTTGTACAAAGTCTGATTTGCAGTTCGTTTATACCTATAAGTGCCTCTCTGTGATTGGAATTGCACACGTCGTTGGAAACTTTCAATCAGCTTAACGCGTTTTTTCTTTAATATGACCGATCTTCATCCTTTTTCCATAGGAGGCGATTTTACAGAGCAATCACAAATCATTCGACTCTATTTTGCTCCGTACTATTTGCAAAAGTTTCTCCAACGACCACTTTTAATCATGTTTAAAACTAATATTGTTAGATTTTGGTTTCGCAGCTTCTCGTACATCAACATTTCTCCACCCCTTCCCCTTTATGTATTTTAACTTCACATCTTTTTATTGAATGCACAATGATACAATTTTCAGAAGGTGGAAAGCGGTGAATCAAAGGGCTACCATGGGGAAAGTCAGGGCGTTGCTGGTGGGGTTTGAACACACGTCCCCCGAGGTGATAATTTGGTGACATTACCAACGAGCCACCAACTCTTCTCAGAACCGGAAAAATTATACTTTTCCTATTCGCTGGTATTCACAGATGTCCCGTGTTTTACTCAGACTCCATAATTTCTGTTACCCGGGTAGAACTGTGTATTTGTCCAGCCTTAGGATAACCTCTCCGCAACCCAATCGGTTGTGAAGATAAAAGAAAGTTTCACACAAGTCCCATAACCTCGGGTTGAGCAGAGCGGAATGCTACCAGGTGCGTCCCCGGGTTGCGGATAAGGGAACACCTTCACAGAAGAAGGTTAGCTGTTAATAATTTATGGCATACCGCAAAACATAAGCAGTAGAAAATAAGCAGCGGATGGACTACCAGGGTGTGGCGGGTTTCAGGCTGGTCATCTGTCTTCTGCTCAAAAGCCGTATATGACTGTCGCATGACAAAGGTCGATATGAATGACCTTTAACAACTAACGTCATTGACTCCTTCAATTCCGGGCGAGGGATTACTTCTGTCGTACCGAACGCCCAAGGAACTTCATGAGCATGCCTGGAGCCGGTTTATCCTTTCCAAGAATCCAGCCGCGGTACAGTAAAGTAAGTCCCATAACGCCTCAGTTCGCAGACACATTTTTAAGCCTGTTAAAACTCTAATACAAAATTATTTCTCAATCGGATTCTGATGAGTGGAAATAGCCAGCACGGATGCCAAGGCATCGAATTTGTCTGTGGTAAAAACAAAATACGATCGGAAATGGAGGTCAACATTGAGTCTGTGAATATCGCATTCAGTGCCGACTGGTCATACAACCTTGGATTATCAACCATACACACGGTTAACTATAGATTCCCAGAAGAAAGTTTTTGAGCATGGAGTCTGAATGATGGTCCAAACAGATCACTATCGCAAGCGTTTCGTTCACGGTGTTGTCCGCAAACTTTGAATGCACCAGGTCGGTTGTCCCACTGTACAACTACCTGGCATTTAAAAGTAGGGAGACTTAGTTGACTACAACCATAAAACAACGGACCAGTTCAAAACTGACTGATTTGCTTTTTCTGATACTCTGAAGAAAGAAATCAAAATGATCACATTTCCTTGAAGATAATACAATTTGTCTAATGACAGAAGAAACAGAGAAACCCAAACTCGGCACGAACACCTGTGTCGTAAGCTCGTTTTCTGTGATTGGAAACTTATATTACCAGATTATAGATTGATAGGTGCGAGAGACTGTGAGTGGATTAAGCGGTTTACTGTTTGAAACAATGTATTTCCCTAAACCAATTGTAAAGTTTAAGAAAAGAATAAAACATTTAGTGAAAATGGTGGTGAGTATTGTGTTTTGTTCGGTATCCATTCACCAGTCAAGTAAAAGACTTGCTTGATGAACCCCCAAAAGCTGAATATTGAGCAACCACATGGTCGACCAACAATAATCAATCACAATTACACCAGAATTGTGGGAACCAAGGGCGAACAAAACAATTCACCATGAGTAAGTTCCGTTCAGAAGTGATGAGTTCTGGGTCGACAGGAAATCGAGTAAGGTAGGGCACCACAGAAGACCGATAGGTGGTCGTACGAGCAAATATACAATTAAATCGGGACCGATTGGGATAAGATGACTCACTTTGTAAGATCTTGGTGTAATAGATGTGATAGTTTGTTTATGATTCTTGTGGATAATGAAAAGCATGACAGTGTATGTTGTGAAAAGATAAAGTGACAGCAAACTTCACGTGAAATACCGCTTCTTCTTGATAGGTAGCTAATGATCTGGAAAGCAATTTGAAGCCTTTCTTGAGCATCCCTTGGAAGAATCCAGCGGAGCAGTACAACCATAGAGGTGTTGTGAGTTACAACTCACACGTTTGAGTTGCTCGCAAAAGGATGTGATTGACAGTTCCTTTCAACGATCAAAAATAAACAACACAACTTACAGTGAATTGCTGTCCCCCAAAGAATAACTACGAACTATTCCATTCATTACTCTCTGTGCTGACGGGAATCTTGATGGCATATGTCAAATGAGACATCTTGTTATATGTATGCCAAATTATCGATGTCATAACTGTACTATACAATAAACGACGTTCCTCGACCGGGCACAACATTCTGGACCTACAACAAGGCGTAATACAAGCAAAACGAAACCGGACAGTTTTTTCAGGTTTAGAGCATAAAATGATAATTTGCTGGCCTTTCCAAATACAGAAATAACTTGGTCAAACCAGCATTAATTTCGGCAGTTTAACACACCAGGATGCCTAACATCTAGGGGTTGGATAATAGTATCAGCGTTCATTTCTAACGTGAGACAGAAGTCTACGAGATTTGCATAATGAGTCCCCTGCGAAGTGAGAACGGCATTTATACACATTTAAACGGATTGAGCGTTAAGTTATATGCACCGGTCCACTCAGCACGGCTTGAAAGGCCGAACTGTAGGATGAACGTGACAGACGTATCAGAGCGGGCGATTCTGACCACAAAATTATCCGCCTAATTCTTAAGTAAGGAATTCGGAAAAGTAAGCATGGATGCAAAGAAAAACGAGAACGCGAAGTCACCCTGTAATAAACCTAGTGTAAAAAATAAGAGTGATCACGAGAGACCAAGGTAACGTGTAAACTGTGCTCGAACTGTTAAATAGTTTGTGAGTGCTCAAAAGATTAAAACGTGCATACTCTGAATAACTCAAATTCTCGGTCAGATTAACCCGGCAGGGGTGAGGTTGCAGTCACGAGTTTTCTCACGACAAATAGAGCTAAATGTCTTGACTTAGTATGCAACATGCGGTTACATTGCTTCATTGATGACAATCAGAATGTACTCTGTCATTCGTTGGGCTAAACATCAATCCATTTGGACCCGGTTAATAACGCAGCTGGTGCCAGTAAAACTGTGGATAAAGTGTGAATCATTTAGATCATCAAAGTGCTTAGAAGGTCTATGGGAGCACAACCATTTATTACATGACAGTGGCCTCTAATATATGTGCAACTGCTGTAAACTTATTTAAATTGTGAAACCTCTGAAGAAGTGTTTCACATTCAGTCTTCTGGCAAAGCGACTTAAGGGAATTTCGTTCCTGTCGCCTCAAAAGATGGTATGATATTATTCACTGTGACGCCGTAATGAGTAAATCGCTGTAGGTCAATGTTTGGCCTAAAACGTTAATAACAGAAGAGTATTAGTAGTAGTAGTCGATTGGGGTAAAGCTCGAATCACCGAGAAAACAAAACGTTGCAGTCAACAATACACGACAGTATACCGCGAAAATTAGAATGAATCTCTAGAATATGAACCACTGACATTTGTGCTTGTATTACTGTAATTAATGGAGCGCTGGAAATCAGACTTCACTTAGACAGCTGTCCAGGTTGAGTTGGGCGGTGGTGGCTCGGTGGGAACACCACAAAATTATCACCCCGCAAGGACGTGTGCTCGAATCTCACCACCACCGCCTGACTTTCCCCATTGTGTGTGTTGTATGGCAGCCCTTTGATTGACCGCTCCCCCTTCATGAAAATTGTATCATTGTATATTAATAAAAAGAAGGAAAAAGAAAAACATTTTACAGTTTTGAACGAGTACAATTATTGTATTTGCCCAATGAAATTTGAGAGCCGAATCAACAAAGATATCCAGCAGTTTTGGGTTTTGTATTTCGTAGGAACTTGATATTTGTCACGTTTCACAAAGCTAAAACCCTAGCTTTCTTGTTCAACTAGCAAGATATGATTATCAGATATAAAGTTTGAAGTAGACAAACATAAACAAGTATTTTTCGGAACAATTCTGTAGGAGTGTGTGTGGCATAATCAAATTGTAATGGGTGAAAACTGGGTCCATTATTCTCTCTAGGAATATACACGATAAAAGTAGTGTCCAGAAAACGGGCTGCAGCATAATATCCACCAACTGAGAAATTTCTACCAATCAAAATGGGTAAATCGTGGTTTTCCATTTGTGTCCATTTTCAGGAATCCTCAACAGATACGATTTTCATAGAAATGTGGAATTTGGATTTATACCTGTAATGGGTTCACTCAAAATTCAGTAAAATGTGACCAACGTACATTGAAACATTTCTAAGACAGAAAGTAAAATGAATTAGATAACGCTTTGTGGTGATAAATGGGTAAACACCATGGGATACATATTGACGTTATCCGTGTAGAAAGCAAGGAACGCGTGTGTCTAAATGCTCAGAAGTACTGATCAACTGTTCTAGCCTTGGCTAAATTACAGCAACACAAATGCACTGACACAACGTGGGATCGAATCAGGAACCTCACAGGTGGAACACCAGCTCGACGAAATTAACTTCATATTCAGATCAATTCTTCCATTACTATCGTGTAAGAACCAAGCATTGATGAGAAAAATCGTGACGCGGGTAAGAAGTATACTTTCAACTTCATTTGTCGATCCATGATTGATGTCTTTCTTAGTTTCCTGAGGAAAACGCTAGTATCACTGAACAAGTCAAAAACAGTAATTTCATGCTGAGTTCATACTCGGGCTCCGCTGTTTCGATCGAATGCAGTAACCGAGTATAAATGAGAGAAAAATCGAATTCTGTGTTTTATGACTACGTATCGGTAGGCATCCAGCTGCGCAAAACTTAATATATCATTGCAACCTATCACACCAAAAAGTATGGATAAGATCTTGCGCTTTGTGATTTATTACCACCTGTCATTCTGTCACTTATCTCAACCCATTTATCGGGGATGCAATGAGGAAAGAGTAGGTTTTGGGTCGGGTATAATCGATTTGCCGAAAACGTTTTAGTCCTTTATTATGGAAAGCACGAACTGAGTGATTTGAACACGTCAATGAGGTCTTTACTACCATCTGAGAATACATATAAACTACACACTGCGTCGGGGTTTTCAGACCAGCATGAAGGTTTATTTAGTCAATGTGCATAAAACATAAATATCCCGAGTATTGCCAACAGAAATGGGTTTCAACTTTGGTATCATTATTTGATAATATTCACTGTGAAAGGTGAATTCGTATAGCATGTTCACAAGTGAAAATATGGAAAGGAATTTACTGATGTCCAGCACCCAGTTAGAGCTAAACGTGCTGAGCCTGTTTATTATTTTGTTTCTTGGTCATCTACCACATCGCGTTACTTGCGGTTTGATTACATTGGACATGTTATGCCTATTACCTTCCTCAAAATTTAAAATAATCCATCCAAAAGACACTTCACCATTCAAATGGGATTTCCATTGTGTCCGCATACTATCCTTTATTTGTTTTAGCAGTTCACTACGTAAAATACACGGTGGGAGTACTGAGTGCGCACACATTACCATGACAACTACAGCATACCTCAGTATGGGGTTGGTCAGAGGTGTGTGCGGGAAGGTGACCTGAACAGCTCCATTTGTCTGTTCTTCGAGCTTGGCAATTTGTTTGCAGACGTTTCATCACCAGGCGAGCTGACGTCATCATTGCTTGTGAAGTGGCAGTGTTCTGCTTCTACCCATTCGTTTATATATGTTTTTCTCTCTGTCTATTTTCGTCCCCTGTTCTCAGTGTGTTCAACTCGGTTCACCGTCAAACTGGTGCGAGGAGGTGAGGGTGGGAGGGGGAAGTGGTCCTTTCGTCCTGATTGCGGTTTCCGTCCGTTCTCGGATCCTGGCATGACCCTTTTTTGTTACATCCTTTGGTCCTTCAGTTGCATTGACATGTGATCAGGTTCGATGTGCCTGTTTATTGAGTTGACTGAAGAGTGCCAGGCCTCGACAAATTCTCTGGCGTGTTTTGACCGCGCTTGGTCGATTATTCTCGCTTCACTTGACTTGACTTGAATCGAAGTCAAATTTATATCCTTTTTGATCTTCGTGGAGGTAAATCAACCATAGTGGGTCATGCCTCCTGACTGCCAATTGGTGTTGACAGGTTTCTCTAAGTTTGTCCAACATAGTCTTTTGGGCAGTTCTTGCAGTTTATTTTGTAGATGACGCTGCTCTTGTTCTTGGGGTGTGACAGAAGTCTCCTTAGACAAGCAATCGGTTTGTGGGCGACTTGGATTCCATATGATCTGAGCAGTTTTGCTATCATTTCGGGAAGGACATCAGCTTGATATATATAATTCAAACAGAGTATGTGGATATTTGTCCGGATATCCTAATGGATAATAATTTATTTTGGTTTATTTGAAATGCATGCCAATCAACTTTTAAATCGTTGAATTCATGAGGAGGCAGTTTGAAGATGATTTGATTTGATTTGATCAGGAGTGGTTCGGTTTTGTTATCAGTAAGTACAGTACAGAGATATAATCCTAATGGGTCATTCACCGTGTTACCATTTGTGACGGTCTGTCCTTTGTTGTTGCCATGCTGCTCGACAGACTTGGATGAAAACTCGTTTTGAATGGAAGAAGACAAATCTAATTACAGAATATCACTCCCATTTTTATGTTAGGCTACATGGATTGGATTAGATTACTCAAACTTTCGGAACTAATATTTGGCCCGTAGAAATGTTTTTTCAGCCTTGTGTTAAATACTAAACAAATAGTTGTTTGGCAGATTTGAAGTTTGTATGTCGATTATGAAAAGTACAGTAGCCTCGGTGCGATTCGAACCCACGCATGGACACCGCCTACGCTTTGTACGCGGACGCTCTACCAGCTGAGCTACGAGGCCACACCGANTTTTCACATTCGAATTTACCCATTCAACTTACAGAAGCATGTGCCATCCACCAGTTAGCATGTAAGCCGACTGCCTCGATAGGCTACTGAAATTTTCACAATCGACATACAAACTTCAAATCTGCCAAAC
>UZAN01039950.1:33728-54610 GCA_900618425.1 Echinostoma caproni
TTTTCCCCGATGGTCAAGAATCCTATGGTCATCTGAGATCAGAAATAGCCATGTTTGTTTGACAAGTGTGCTGCAGTTTCAATAGCGGCGCCACAGACTGGACCATCCTTATTGAGAACACGGCAGTTAAAGCGATCAGCGGGTTTGGGGTACAAGTGAAACGTAAATCAGATGCATTTCTGAATGTGTCCTGAGCAAAGTAAAAGTACCATATCGGGGGCGGTGTCGGCGAACCGGGCTCAAGAAAATTACTTTTCAAATGGATGGGATGATGTTGAGTACGGTAAAAAGGAATTCATGGATAAAATCCAGGAAATGAACCACGACCGGTTTGCGTGAGTAGTATGTGTTGTGGCCTGCGGTCGAGTGAAACGTTTATCGTGCATCNTGCATCACGTGTTTGACCGTTGCGGCCTGCCACCACACGCACGGACGCACGTCATGCGGACTTACCCTGTTACAAGGTCGATCCACCTCAGCGAATCAGAGGTCAGTATTGATCTCTCCTCATTGATTGGTGCGTTGACTGCCCAGCGTGATGACACTCCTTTTGGTAAGACTTGCGCCAGTTCTGTGCCTGCCTGTCTGCGTGTTGACGCACTGCTTGCTCACCGGCTTACGGACCGGCTACGTTTGCGTTTACATACTGGAAATATAATTACTACTTAATTCACTACTTGCGTACTTACTGACTCATACGGGATACAGCAGTATGTGCGCACAATGAAACGATTGTTGGATTTCCAAGGCATTGATATTGGCCATCAAGTTCGCGTGCTCTCAATCAGCTGTCTACACACATTAAATAGGTCAAATTTTGTCACAAGAATACCATATATGGACATTTACACAAGTACATGGGGTCAAGCAGAAGGCACCGGGTGGTTGAGTCATTACCGAAGTCATTTGGGTTTGGGTGAAAGAGGAGGGGGATGTTAGCATAGAAACAGTTGCTTAATGGGAAGCGATTAGTAATGGTGGAAAGAGAGTTAGACATGGTTACGTAATACGGGAAAGGTGCAACCAGAAATGAATTCGAAAAGACGTAGAAAGTTAACCGAGTCAAAAATTGGTCAATTTAGTAGGTCAAAGAGGGTTACGTAATACGAGAATGAGCAGGGAGAAGTGTTAACGATGATGTAAGAGAACGGTTGAGAAAACGGGAAGGAAAGCAGAGGGGGATCACCATGGTGATAACAACTGCATAACAAAGAACTTTGCACGCATAGATCAGGCTTTAAACGGCTAATGACAACCGCTTCAGTAACTCTGAGCATCCTTGGGCATCGAACTTTGAGCACAACGCGGAAAGCTTTGCGTTTGTCGATGCATTGTCCGGTGTCCAGAAAATGTCGTTCCACTGCACTTGCTGGAAGTTTTCCTCCTCGAAGTGATAAGTTGTTCGGAAGATGCTCACTCATTCTGGTCGACAGCCGGCGTTCAGTGCTTCCGACGTACCGCGAACCGCTAGTACATTGAAAAAGATAAATGCAATTTGAGGTGACCGAAGTATTGGATCTGTCTATGTTTGACCGCATTATTCACTTCATTTTTCTGTGAATCATGATCAGCTTCGCGGCAGGATAGGTGGACTCAAATTTAGTACGAAACCGACGGCTAACTTGTGCAATTACATCGTCTCCTTTAAATAGTACACTAACGAAAACTTGTTTCTTTTCGACCGTAGTGTACGTCGACCTGGGAATGGCAGGTTTGCAATATTTCTCTATAAAAGGCAGGGGATAACCGTTAGGGGACAAGGTAATCGTCAAATCATCTCAACCGTTCTCTTACATCATCGTTAACACTTCTCCCTGCTCATTCTCGTATTACGTAACCCTCTTTGACCTACTAAATTGACCAATTTTTGACTCGGTTAACTTTCTACGTCTTTTCGAATTCATTTCTGGTTGCACCTTTCCCGTATTACGTAACCATGTCTAACTCTCTTTCCACCATTACTAATCGCTTCCCATTAAGCAACTGTTTCTATGCTAACATCCCCCTCCTCTTTCACCCAAACCCAAATGACTTCGGTAATGACTCAACCACCCGGTGCCTTCTGCTTGACCCCATGTACTTGTGTAAATGTCCATATATGGTATTCTTGTGACAAAATTTGACCTATTTAATGTGTGTAGACAGCTGATTGAGAGCACGCGAACTTGATGGCCAATATCAATTCTGCTCATATTTTGTTATTTGTTTTGTTCAAAAGAATTGATTTCATTGCAAGAACTCACGATGCACTTTACTGGTTGGTTCCGGACCTAACTTCCTTTGAAGGGCGAAGATTGACAAAAACATCTGTATATGATTTTGGTGTATTTGTTGCTCGTAAGTGGGCATGACTTGTCCTGATAAAGCTTTGCTGATGATATCTGTGATACTGTTAATGGGACTTGCGGTAACGGAAGACAACTAGGTGAATCCTAGATCTGGAACCCGATTCCACCAATTTGGGTTACATGCAAGGAAATGATGTTAGGAGTGTAACGGAAAATCGATGCGCCATGTGTTGTTTTATTGTGAATGTTATAATGATAATAACACAGCGATGTCGGTAGAGAATTATAGTCGCCGACGGTTATTAACACTATAACATTCACAATGCATACAAGTAACCTCACCAAGGATCTGCTTGCGTTTATTTTCTTAAGAAGCCAAAAGATATGGACCAAATTTGCTTGCAATAATTACGCTTTCCAAACTATAGCGAGAATTCATGAGCGGTCCACCAAGAGTCCGTTGTACCCGGATTTCCGTACATCCTTTTATATATTATAGAAATCTAAATTGATTGTTCAACTGCAATTGTCCACTAAGCATTCCCTGTTTGCGTACAAAACATATTCTAGGCAATTAGGACAGAAACAGTTAATCACTCACAAGGGGAGAGAATTCCGGTCGAACACAAACGGCCTAATAGAACAGTAATAAAATGCCATGAAAAAAGACGGAAACGTGTTTTTACCGATTGCGGGATATAAGAAAAAAGTTAACATATCACTGGTAATCCTCGCGTACGCTCGACTCCGCGAGTGTTATCAGACGTAATTGAGTTCTAAGTAAACACGGAAAACCGCTTGGCACTTCACGGCTTTCCTGGTCGCTCATACATGTTTTAAGTGTTTCTGTAATTTGAACCGTTTTCATTTGACTGATTGATGCAATATATCAGGGCACTTTATATGAAGTAATATGTTCTACATTCGGACGGTACGTAATGGTCCAAATACTCATGTTTGTTAAATAACATCTAAGGATTGTGAGTGGCTCCTTTAGATGTTTGAACTTTGCGCACCGTTGTGGTGTCACTTGATTATCTCGACCCAGTGACTCCTTAACATAGGCTGCAATCTGTAAAACAAAAGACGTAACGTGATAGCCTAGATGACAGATAAAACAGAGTGCTCACAATCTGTCCACAAACTGAAACCAAATGCATCAACTCATTTACAAGAGCTCTTCTCAAGAAGAATTATCATCATAAAGCGTTGTAATGTATGACCGTTTAGCTTACAAGGTGGTCAAAAATAAGATTACTAGAGAGTGTTTTGTGGTTATGCTGTTTAATGCCATTTAGGGTTAGCTCCTGTGACTTGACCAACAACGTGATCCGCGCGTAGTTCTCTTCTGAAATGTTACTGTGACACTTCCCTGTGTTTTGTGATTGATGAACTGATATAAGGTAATTTGTCCTGTATGAATCGTAATAAGACTTTCTGACGTCCAGATTCACAATTCAATCAGCGATAATCCGAAAGCAATCTGATCAGTCCGCTGACGGACATGACTATCCGTTTATCCTTGGGCTTAGTTGCTTTGGTCATCAGAATACTGGAATGCATTCGGTATGAGTCTGATGGTGATGAACATTTTGACAGTTGAAACGTCTATTGTATCCGAGCTATAATATACAGCAAGGATTTTTCGATTAATCCCTAATCCACGATTCAACTCCCATGTTAACATTCAACTCCAATTCTTTAGAATAAATGCTTGTCAGCTTTTGCGACCTGGTTTGTTGTCTGAGAGTAGTGATACGCATCATCGTCATTCAGTCACAGCCCTTGACACCATTTCAATCAAAGAAATACCATATAATACTTACAATATTGCACCAAGGATTAGGGTAACAAGCACATATGTCCGGACAGACCAATGACTATTGGAATATCGAGAGAGGGAACGGATGGAAATGAGAACATCTGGTGCGCACGCGAGAGAGAGAACGCATGTCATTCGAAGTTAGCTTGATTTGTCCTGCTTTCGATTTCCCCACTGCCGTGCAAACCACGCTAAAAACAAATCAACGATTTCCTGAAACCTATAAAATTCGTCTATCACACATCACCGGATGTTGGACTATTCCATTGGAATCTGTTGCACAGAACAATATGTCGACACACGTTTTGTTTTAATGGATCACTCCATTTATTGTTGAAATGCTGTGAGGACAATACTGGCGACAAATCTGAGCATCCAGTGTCATGTGTAATCCGGTTACCAACAACAGCAACTGACACACAAAACAAATCTTCGAGAGTGGTTGACATCAAATGATCAGACGTGAATAGGTCTGTGCACAGATATTTTGTTCTCCAACATTGTGAATGTGAGACTGAAAGGGTGCTGGAGAAACATTTGATCAAAGCAGATCAAACATGGAACAAAAGAAGAGCCTGAGGTATATGAAAAGTATTGTTTAGTCTCGCAGAACATGAATTGTGGTTACCGATATACATTTAGTAGAATCGTGGTACATTGGTTACGGACTCATCTGCGACGAGGTGCTAACTGCATAGCATTGATGTTGAAGACCCTGTTACACCATTTGTTTTGATGTATAGGAAGGTTTCCAAGTTTATTTTCTGAATAGTTCGTGTTTAGTTCGAGTAACTGTGCATGCGAATGCACAAAACGCCGAATACGAATCCAGTTCGCTGATACCCAAACACATCGGTAAACCGTCTGGTGAACAATTACATGTAAACCTTGCAGGAAGCCTGGTTATATTCAAAACAACTTCGAACAACATTGCGGGTCAGACAGCATTGTGGGTGGTTAACATGTTACAGCATCTACGGTGATATTCATGGTGATAGTGCGTAGGATGAACTGTGATAGTAGCAGCGATGCCGATACTATCGATGTCTACGCAGGATGTCAATAATGCTGTTGCAAATGAACAAGTGGATTGTTTTCCGACTAGCTGATTAGCTTTGACTTTAATTTTCACATGAGTGTAAATTCGTAGTTAAATCCTTGATTACAGCTTCCTCTTCAGCAGATCGTTTTAGCCGGATACAACAGACATTCAGCGGTATTTATCAAATAACATGAACCGGAATATTGACTATTGGAACCAAATTACTGCCGTTTAACTTCTTTCGACTGTGATCGTCAGTGTTGAGATCAATAACTCATGGGAAGCTCACACTTAGCCTCCAGGATCCAACTCTTCGTTGATTGTGGCTGATTTGTTGCAACCAAAGATTATTGGTGAAATCCTATTCTATGAAACGAAGATAGACGACTGGTAAAGTAATTCTCTCGAATTTTTACTCTGTAATCAAACAATGAACCAACCGGTGTGCGAGTGTTCCTATGCATGACCAGGAAGAACGGTTAATCTTTTGTTTTCGCTTTCCACCTTTGTCCAACTGCCCTACAAAGCAAAAATGTAAATTCATTTGATGTTTTCTATCCGCGTAAATTCAACCACTGAATGGTTACATCAATCAGACATAGAATATGTGAGGACTATGTGATACAAGAAGCACAGAAGTAACAGCATGGATAGAATTAGGTTTCAAGATATCGGACTCTCGACAATCGGATGTTACTATGAATAAACTCTGAATCCTTTACGATACATCAACGTTTCCCACCTACCAAATGCCCAATATATCGCCTAGCGCTAGCATTTGTGTAAACACAACATACATTCGAATATGCAACCCTTAGTTTCGTATGTCTTTTACGATGGATTCGGTGACCAGAGTTCAGGTTAGCTATAGTGGGGAAGAAACGAATTACAAATCAACCAACAAGTATAATATCCTATTCCAGCTTAAGTTTACTTCAATGAGGACAACGTTCGTTCGCAGGAAAAATGAATGCCAGCTAAGATACCGACCGATTCCATCTATAATGTTTTAGCTTCAATATGTATATTTACAATCGTAGAAATTTACCTGTAAACTTATGTTATACATTAAATTTCACGGTAGGAATGTTGAATTTATTGTACCTAGCGAACAAGGTATGATAATGCTTTGATTATTGTACCATTTTGCTTTGACTATTCAGGAGACGGGGGGTAGAGAATTTTCTGCAGTAAGTTAACTACGTCAGAAAATTAAACTCATGAAAACTGGTCATGCAAGTTGCACAAAGTCAAAATGATCCGTGTCAAGTGAAACGTATCGCTGTGCATTTACTCCAGTTTTATCGATTTTGCAGTTCAAGGAGTGACGAAAACTTGAAAGAAATAAAGGTTAACGATCAGTGAATCAATTTTAAGAAGTAGACGAAATAAAACGGTCAAAAATGGGGACTTTTTTCTCAGATAAGAAGTCTTTTCATTTTTATAGCTTTTTAATTGATTGTGTTTGTTGGGTGGATTTCCGTTCGTGGATTACGCTCTGCATCAAATTAAACAGTCATGCATGAGATGCCGACAAAGAGTATGTTTGATAAAATAAAAAGTGCACAGCCAGTTTTCCACTAGCAGGGTGATTCCATTGTGAAACCGATAACATCAGACAGTGGTAAGCCGCAACACAGTGAATGGTTTTGTTAAGGCAATACGCCAACGATGGACAGTGATATTCTCCGAGGCAAGCGTTCAGTCACCTAACCTCAAATGACCTGGAATTGTACCACGTGGTTCTACCTTTCAGAATACTTGTATTTCGAAATGTTGGAAGCCAAGGAAACGCCCTGACAACACACAAATCTGGCACTCGATTCACAAGAGCAGCAAGTCGTCCTGTGAGAACTGAACTGAACTGAATGGGATCCTCGGTGATGGTCTCTGGTGCGGTCAAAATTCAGTTCAACCCACATAACAACAACTGAAATAAAGTCATGCCTGTTGTGACTTATTTTTATTATCATCAAACAGCTTTAGATCCCGGTTTATTGCGGTGTTGATAGACAACTTCACTACCATTCGTGGCTCTCGCATGACCATCTAAATGGACTCTACAACTATATCAAAAACCAGGATGAATGAGAAGTCAAATTGACAAACAAGCTGGTTTTCAGTGTACCTTAATCATGCCATTACAACACACGGATCACCAGTAACAGTGAAAATTTATGAGGAAAAAAGAATAATAATTGAAGTTTCCAACAGTCTGAATCTTAGTTGGTTTCCAGTTATCATTTGCTCAGATCTTTCATGACTGGTCACTTGTCGGTCACCCGGTCATGAAAGCTTGTGCTTGCTTAAATTGTTTTGAATACACTGAGAGAAGTTGTGAAGACAGATAGGAACTGCCTCCGCTGTGACGAAAATGAGAAAACGTGTTTAACCAGTCCCGTTTTAACTCTGTACAAGGGTTGGTGCACGTCGGCCACGCTGGCCATGTGATTAGTGTCAGTTGCACTTGTGATTAACTTATTTACTCCACTTCTCAACCGCGCATAGAGATGCTAACGGATGCGCCCAAACAGACGCCTGGTCCTGTGGTCAACAAAGTTTTCTCCAAAGGAACAATTGAAATAGCAAATAAAGAAAGAGAGCAGAATAAGGCGTTCTATCCGTCAACCGAAGATAGACCAACGGAATAGATGTGAATCGGGTGTGGACCTCGACTGAGTAGAAGCCAGGATTAGATAGACAAATTCCTAATACAATATCAAATTGATGAGAATTCATATTTTCTGTTCGCAGTCGAAATTTTCGAATTGTTATGGAGAATTCACGTATAGAGCAAATCGAGCGGCAACTGAAAAGCTACAAAACACCAGACAGCTTTCTGTACCTGGATGCGTCTCATCAGCAGCGCGAAACCATTGACGCAATCGCGGGTCGAACGCAGGCATACTGGTAAGTGGATCACCCGGCAACTGAACAGACCGCATTTCATTTTTCATTGACACGATATAGCCTTAACCCATTTTTGACTGTGATAATCCAGGTTCAGTCCCCAGTTGGGTCGATGGATTCGTACTACTGATAAAACACAACCGGGTCGAGAGAGCTATACAGTTCCTTCCAGTTTTTCAGTTCACGCCTTGTTTAGTCTCCACACGACAAATGCCTATGAGAGATATAAACAAATCCCCAACTATTGCCATTAATAACAACTGTTTATAATGGAACGGTAAACCCTATTTTTTCAAAATGTTGATTATAGAATGTTAATATTTTTCCAGAGTAACACGTCATTATCATAACTGCAATTTGTAACGAATTTGTAAAGCAGTACGATAGAAAACTCCTGAATGAAATAAATCTATATTCATAAAACAAGTCGGTCGCAATAAACCCAGCATTATTAAAATCAACCGTTTATCAAAACACTCCTCTTATCCGTTATGGCTGTATTGATTCACTTTAAAAGCGTAAACAAAGAAATTGAACTACTCCCATCGCAAAGTGCCTAGCTTTTGTTTACCCCGAACACCACTTTCACCCCACGGGGACTAGAGCAAGATACTACCGACCCGGTCGGCGTCGGTTGAGCGGGAACAATTATCACAAAAACACAATAGCAACAAAAGCAGCAAAACGCAGGGGATCAGACAGTTATTCAATGCACACTGTCGGGGAGCAATGGCACTGAAAAGAGTCAACGATGCGATTCTCGAATGTGAATAACTGTGGACCATTACCGCCACTGTTCAAAAGATTCAAACTTCAATAAATACGACGCGTAAAATTTTGTTGAATCAAAGTGCTCTCCAAGCATGAACTCATTCTACTCCAGAGGTCGCAATGCTGAATCCGGTCAAATCAGTTTTCAGATCACGGAACAATGTGATCAGTGATTTGAAAAATACTCGAGAGAACAAATTCGACGATTATTGAAGTTGAAACGGAACTAAACCAAATGTTTAATAGAAACTTTTTTCAAACGTTTGAGTGTCCTCAGCAATTTACTCTTCACAAAACGATCTGAAGAACCTAGTGGTACACACTCACAGATGTCAAACCACCTCACCATTTTACAATCGTACAAACGAGAAGACCGATCAAACCAGTGGCTGTGAAAATTTTGAAATACATAGTTCAGCTGTTTTCACCATCTACTTTGGCTGAAATCGGGATGTGTAATGTCCATGTGTCCTGAAAGATGACGTAGAAACAGATATTGGAGTCCATTCATTTATTTTGATGGAAACATTACAGTCCATGCTTTGCACACCTGTGCATGCCGCAGATGACTCATTGAGGTGCGGCTTCCATCCATGAGTTCGAATCCCATCTAGTCCACTGAACTTCTCACAATAGAATAAACTAAATCTGCAAAAAAAAACAATTGAACGATTAGCATGCGTCAAATAAAGAGACACAGAGAAGGGTGATATTCAAACGGAAAATAGACAAGTTAAATAAACCAGGGTTTTGTATAGAACCTCATTTAAAGTACAGCAATGAAGAAATACAATCGTGATAACGTTAAAACTGCTGTCACATATTTGGTCAACAATTCAACTGCGAGGAGTTGTACCACGCTGAGTATATTAGTGTCATTCAGTATCTTCGGAACGATGCAGGCAAAAGTGTGAATGTGATCCTGGAAAAATTGCATTCACTATTCTAACAACGTGGAGAAATAAAAATGGTCACATAGACGCCTTCACTGTTACCCAACTCCTTCCTCGTGGCTCGCGGCTGCCTTGAATATACGGTTTACCCAAGGTTCACAAAGAAGGGATGCCACTACGTTCTATACTCTCTATGATTAGTGCACCAAACCAAACGTTAGCACGTTGGTTTGCCAAACTGATAGATCTAATCAGGTGCAAGTTTGCAGCACACACTCTGAAGGACTCATCTGGATTTTCCAACGAAATGGTGACGCTAAATGTTTCAAAGAAATACATGGTATCGTATGATGTTTACTCATTTTTCACGAATGTCCCTTTTGAGGAGACAATAGACATTGTTTGCTCCCACACCAGTAAATTCAGTGCACCACCTCATCATCTTAAGAGGCTCCTGCTGTTGTGTACAAAAGACGTGCAGTTTTGTTTCAATGGCAGCTTATATAGACAAGTTGGTGTGGCAATGGGAAGCCCGCTAGGACCAGTGTTAGCCGACATATTCGTGGGCCACCTAGAATAAACAAAACTTCATCAGTCAATACATGAGACTTCTTTCCATAAGTGTTATGTTGATGACCCGTTTTTTGTTGTCGAAAACAGGAATCATGCTAAAGAAATTGCTTGATTGCTGTCATCCCAACATCAAGTTTACCGTAGAACATGAATCTAAGACATCCGTTCAATTCATGGATGTCAAACTCATGAGAAGGGAAGGTGGATCTTTTCTCAGATCTACATTACACAAATCAACTTGGACCGGACAGTATCTGAACTTCAGAAGCTTCTGTCCAATACAATACAAGCGAACCCTAGTGAAGGGCTTGTTTTCTAGAGAAAAACGAATTTGTTCTGCGGAAACACTTAAAAACGATCTTGAGCTGATATCCTGTGCATTACAGGATAACGGTATTCGCGGAATTTCATTGCAAAGTATGGCGACAACAAAGAGACCAGATATGTGAAACATCCCATTCCCTTTATACATTTCATCAACATCAGAAGACATACGTGGGCAGAATTGATATCGGACATCAATTTCGCGTGCTTTCATTCAGCTGTAAATGCCAGTTTATACGATCATGTGAAACGAAGATACATAAGAGTTGAAATGAGTCATTTGGACAAAGTGTTGGACAAGTGAGTCGAGTGATTTGTGTTTGTTTAGGGGATGAGGTCAAGTAAGATGAGAAAATTTGATATGGGGAGAACTGGACCAAACGATGTGGTGAATGTGATGAACTAGGGAGCGGGAGGGAAGGTCATGTCACGTCATACTATGGTAGGGTGGTATCAAATGTGATATCATCACTACCATGACAAAAAGAGATGCGTCTCAAATTTTTTTTGAACACATAATCGCGGTTTCAAGAGATGAATAATTATCGCCTCTAAGAGACCAGAAAAAGGCGAAACGACATACAGAAGAAACAAGTACTCATCACAATAGAGTCAGGTTTGTTTTAGCCACAACGTTTCGAACTTCTTGAAAGGCCTTTGTCAAGTCACTTTAATCGATTTCTCAAAACACAAGCTTTAAGATGAAAATCGCGGCGTTCAAGATCGACCCAAAAACGGGGTCAAGTGCGTAAGTTTCCGTGTGTGTGAACGTGTGTGTATGTATGTTGGATTCGGATTATCATTAGGGCTCTGTGAGATCTGCACCTATTACGTGATCTGTGTTGGTGTGTGTCTGTGTGAAAACAATACACGAGAGGTCAAGTAGTTTGTTGGGGCAGTGGAGAGAGCGTCACACCAGGCCACTGACAAATCAGTCCCCTCCATGCGGTTGACGCATTTAGCTTCAGTGTTAATCCAGAAAGTTTCTGAGATCATCCTTTCTTTGTGGCTACAAAAGCCTTACCTCAAAATCTTGGGGTTATCGAAGCCTATTTTGTATCCTTCGCACAAATCATGAACAGCAATCGCCAAATCTCGTTCCAGTTTTTGAAGATCCGTCGCATTCTTTGGTCTGCTGGGGCGGTAGCCATCCAGCCTTACATACCAAACCTATGCAAACAATTAGACTTTGTGGCCAGCCTACCCTCCCATGACAGGTCTGTCACCTTGATCCAGATCGATAAACATGTTCTCAACCCAACTGTGATTGGTGATCTTTGACCTTCCCACTGATTTTGTCTAATCGAGTGTTTTGATGCCTAAAGATTTATCAATCTCCTGATCGGACTTTCACTTGAATTTTTGTACCCAGCAGAAGAGAGATAACGTGAAACAGTTGAATTTAACCTGTCCTGTGACGATGCTTGTTCTTGCTCTTATGAAATGAAATGTTATGCAACAAAAAAGAGAAAAAAGAAGAAGAGATGAAAAAAGCATGTGCATATCAGGGTGAATTTGAGAAGATAATTCCCCTAATTCCAAACATTTGAGTAAGTTTTTGTAATTGACTGAGCATTTCCCATTTTCCCAAAAGGAAGAACACACTTAAAATGAACAGTTATATTTTCGAAAAAATGTGGAATACACCCACATTGGATAAATTTGCATTGATAGCGCAATATAAAAATACTAAATAAGGATATTACCGCGCCAGACAGGCACATACAAGCTGAGAATTTGGAAACCTTTATCTCTATTTAACTTTTTGTCCACTCTGTTCGGTATCCCAATCCACCCCCTCATTTGTTTCTGTTATTACAGTTGTAGCGTTGGCCTCATGTTTGACCGGTGATAAACATGAAAATACATATCCCTGCCTAGCGGCTCATTATTCAAGGCTTACGGATTCGTAGACCCCTGTCACAGTAGAGATTATTGACCGGAAGCCATGTGAACTGGTATTTCGGGTAGCGGTGCTATTTAAGTTTGGCTATTTTCACTTGGACTGCACTCATTCTCATTTCAAAAGATAGATTTACTGTGAAACTGAAGTTCAATTTCAGGTCCATTAGACTATTCAACGTGATTACGCATTACAAACCTTATAAAACCTCATAGAAAATGGGAAGAAATTCGTCACTGATTTTCAGCTAAATTATACGTTTGTGCATCTATCATTTGTTCCTACTAATCCAAGCATTCTATTTGCGTGAAAACACAGATACCATATATAGCATGATTAATCTTTATTATGTTTACCATGCAAATACAGTTTACGCATTTCTCTCTCACGACAGATATCAATCTGTCCTGATGTGGGTTTCACCTGCTTCAAACAAAGCAACTGAGTCTCGTTTCATGTCACCACTTTTCAATACGTGATTCCAGTATCCTAGTCAAAAATGCGAATACAACCTCTGCGATGGATAACACACTAAGAAACATTTCATAAAACAGATCCATTTTAAAGGATGGAGCCGAACTAAAGCAAATCGGATAAATCCTAATCAGACAGTCAGAAGGTGGCAGCAAAATGAAAGAAACTTTGATTACAAGCTGATTTCCAAAGTGGGTGCGTCTTTTTCGACTGGTTACCTGTATTTGACACAACCAGGGACGGAATTAAGCGAGTTGTTTCTATATCTAGAACTGACTACCACAATGCACCCACACATCATAAAAAGTAGGGTTCAGACACAGCAGCTCTTCAGCATGGAAACACATAGCGATGGATTCCAGTGACGCTCGAAAGCAATTGTACCGGGCTAATATCTCTATAGATACAAGCACATATACAATAAGATCAGTTATTCGTTAGAACCAACAATTTTAGTTGCAGCACCTTAATCCACGCTTTGCAACACTGCTGACCGAAAACAAATAAAATGAGCTACGTCTTAAGCTGAGAATGACCCTAATAAATAAGTCGAGTAAGTTTTGGAACTATCCTTTGCTAGCAGGAAGATAAGAATTCAGTAGGAAACAGATTCAAGGCTTGATCCGGAAAAAACGAGAGATCTTTGAGACCAATAGAATAACTTCTAACATTAATCAAAAACGTCTGACCAGCAACAGTTTCATCCAATCCATTATTTCCAGGCAAACAATCCCTTCTGTGGTCTAGGAAACCGTAATGTTCAGCCAAAATGCACTTAACCGATTTTATCGCCTCAGTGAAGACCTTCAGAACACCTATACTGACTTAATGCATAAGTAAGCATCAGTTGCGAATAACGCAGGTGTACAAGATTAGATGTACGGTTTCGAAAGCTTGTGACTGTTAATTATGTGACATTCCTTAACGGACAAATTGGCAGATCTCCAACACCACGAAACGTTGAGTCTAGTTGCGTGCGCCACCCCATATAATGTCATCAAATGGCTGGCACGATATGGTGGTGACTTCAAAGAGGTTGGACTGAAATTGTTTTTGTTTTAACGTAGCTGTTTGACTGTCTCTGGAAAACGCACATAACCCTCAGGTTTGTTCACTTTTTCACAGCTTTAATGTGGAATTGCGCATTTCCCGCACTGAACAGAACACGGAAGTATTAAGTGATATCAAGATCAGATGTTTTTTGATGGACTTTTATATCAAAACAGCATGGAAAATAAGTTCATTTTAGTCATTGACAATCATAAAAATGTACTTCAATGTAAAACCATCTGACTGGTTGGGCAATACAGACATAACTGTGGTCACTTTTATTTATCTCGGATAATCTGAGTGTCTACAAGAACTGGATCACAGTTCCATGTTTTCACGTTCACGGTTTCTTACAGCTACTAGTAAAGTGGTAAGTTTGAATGAACACTAACTATTACGGTGACACAGATGCGATCACCCTAACCCATGATACTATAACTTACATATTTATTCGATGAATTCCTTAATATCAGTGATGTATCCAGTGCCCAGTGCCATATTGCAGGCATCCAACGGAAGGATGTTGTTAGTTGGTGCGCATCGGGTTCAGATTCACCTGTTTGGTGGATGTATATTACGGACCACCTGTTTGACTGAAGATACTCGAGCTTCAACGAACGTAAATGTCCTGATATGATAGTTCAAATCGTCACACAAGTTTTTGGTAAGATTAAGTGAACCAAAAGGGGTTTCTCGAGCACGATCAGATTGAAATGAGTTTTCAAACGCTATCGGAAAAGTGTCTGGTACTGACGGCCAATACTGACTTCAGCACAATACTTATTTAACACCAGGGAGCATTTCTTCTAGGGGCCAGGCAGATACTACCGAACTTGCCGGGAAATCAGTACCCGTGACGAATGATGTACCGCAATTCAAGGGTCATCGACTGATTCTTACAATGATTACAGTCTGTCTCACTTTTTCATCCAACAACAACAACAACATGGACTATTACTATGGAACCTTAGATTTGCAATTATTGAAGTCCCTGAAATCAATATACTAACTATGGTAAGGGACGTGTTTCTGAAACTAAAACAAACAAGAACGAAAAACAAACCACAATTCACTAGTTTTTGTCTAAATAGAACTACGAAAATGGTGACTACTCAACACGAACGTTGGAGATCAACAACCCAAAGACCATATTTTGATGTAATGCTTCCGTAGTCGTCGAACAACCAGTTAGTCAGTTCAAATTCTCATCCATAAACCCATGGATGGGTTAAGTTAAATAAAACTGGTAGTGCATTTCTGGCTGCTGCTCAACAGCCTTTTTACTCAAACCTCCGCAAGAACAACCACCACTAGAAAAACCGTATGAAACCAGCATCACTCCGAAATTTACCGAATAAGACAGCTATCACTGGATATCTTAGATAGCGAAAGATCTCCATCGGGGACAGTAAAACTGCCTAAATATAAACCAAATATGCTCCGGGTCTTTTATTTTTCAACACACAGTTTTCGATATCCCCATGGAGATCCGCCCAAGATATACGCACTCGACCAAATCAGAGAGACTCTCACTCCAGTGTGGGTTGTTGTAACCACATATTCACCTTAAGCAGCGCAGTACTCATAAAGTCTCAGCAAAGAAAAACAATGTGCTTCATAGAGCTTTCCTCTGCACTCCAGTTAGCAGCCAACACTGTTGAGCTGCTCGATAGCCAAAGTTAGCCTCTAAAAGTTAAATACTTCAATGGTTTAAACTATCATAATACTAGTTCTTGAAAGCCAATCTCGAGTCTGAATTTCGAAAGAAGCAGTTTGGAACACACTCACTTGAAAGTAGTACATCCAGATACGTATAAAGATACAGGTCATAAACTTGCTCAATATCTGTTTCAAACCACCATAGCACAGTTTTCCTCCTGACCGATGAGTGCCAAAGCCATGGTGATCAGCTGAACACTTTCTTGATTACTGTCAACGATGAACCGTATTTGATAGGCATAAGCCGCTTATTGCTGGAAGGCAGGTTGAACAGCCCATTGCGCATAACGACCTGCCATTATCGACGGTGGGTTGCCCCGAGGGTTAGGGAACGTTGGATGCAGAACCGAAGTTGTAAACAAACACCAGATCGGCGTACTACACAATTAATCGATGATTTGACGTAAAACAGGATTATGCATTAAATTCAGTCAGTCAGTTAGCCAAGAAAAGCGCGATGCACATAAACAGTAGTTTTCAGCAATTTACGATTTGTTACAGTGAACAGATTAAACCAATTGCAAACAAAAAGACAATATAAGAAATTCTAAACTTTATTGCATTATGACCAAATTGATGAAAGAGCATTTCCTTGAGGTAGGTGAGATTATTCCAACGATTTACTGTTAACCGAGCTAGGAATGAGATTACATTGTTTCGATATGTGGAAGTACGCACAGGAAGGATTTGAAATTTACAGCGAGTTCGGGGATTTGACGGGGATTTCACGATAAGTTAGTGCAGGCAGTGCTCTTGATCACGTATTATCCTGTTTATAAATGTATCACAAGCGTCAAGATGCTTGGAAATAAATGAATCAACTAAAACAACTCTATCAACTCTATCAACTCCACTGTAGCGGGACAAAACTCTGAAGGATCTCGAAAATAAAATGAAATTTTTTTTCAATCCACGGATAAAAACCGGGGAACAGTACAACCAATGTGGAAGAATGCAGGCAAGCGCAAATTTGAAAATAAGATTATGCGCAACGGCCAGTTTCCTGAGCCTGTAAGGATAAAAGGGCAGCTTTCGTACTTCAGTGAAAATGTTGATAAAATGAGCAGATAATGACAGGTTATGGACTAGGGTGACACCAATGTATTTACCACATACAGATTTGGGAATACTTTAGTGTGTGAAATCATTTCAGCCCACACTGTAACATGAATTTGACTATGATGATTGGACGATTCGAGAAAAGACCCTCACAAATGAGTCGGACAATTAAAGTTAAAGTCAAAGTCAAATTTTTATTATGGGCGATTTAACAAAGCTGAAGCTTATCATGCTCCATAGGATTGTTACACAATATTTTGAATAAATTCACAAAAAGACAATAATAATAATAACTGTTTGCATGATCACTCACGAGTGTTGAAATTTTAAGTGTTCCAATGCTTTATCAAGTTGCGGTTTAAATAGTTCAACTGTATGGTCACATACTACATCAGATGGAAAAGAATTCCATACGCCGCAAACTCTGACTGCAAACGTGTGATGCCGGCAATCAAGGTGACTGTTCTGTGTCTTCACTTTCAGCGGATGTCCCCTGAGGTGATCATTATGAGATAAAGCCAGCAGAGAACGACAAGGGTGGTTGAGTTAATGTAGTAGTGATATGTCAATATTAGGTCCCCTCGATGTCGGCGGTATTGGGATGAGTAGAGTCCCAATATTTGCAGTCTTTTTGAGTATGTCTTGTTATACGGTCGTTTTACCAATTTCGTCACCAGCCGTTGCGGGCATTCTAGAGCCTTCCTGTCGCGGGTTAACCATGGATTCCATACTTGAACGGCGTACTCCGTGTGTGGCGAAGGAACGCTGATAACAAGCGTGGAAACAGTGCTCTTTCGAACTGCCCGAAAACACGTCTGAGTAGTCCAACTTGCTTTATAGCCATGAATGATATTCTGGCAAGTGGAATATCCTATATCCTCCAGTACGACAACTCCCAAATCCCTTTCATCGACGGCATGCGGTAGTATTTGACTCCCTAGAACATAGGAGAAACGAGTCTTGTACCGCATGGAAATAACTCTGCATTTGGAAACGTTGAACTCGATGTCTTTGGCAATTGACCACCGGTGGGCTGCGTCGATCGTTTGTTGGAGTGCTATATGATCCTCAGGATGTGTTACAGTTCTCCAGATCGTCCGCGTCGTCCGCAAAAAGCAGTGTTAGACCCAAGGACATGTGGCAGGTCGTTTATAAATGCAAGAAAGAGACGAGGCCCCAGTACAAATCCTAGAGGAACCCGTCGAGCAGCGGTGATGGGCTCTGATAATGA
This sequence comes from Echinostoma caproni, assembly GCA_900618425.1. Taxonomy (NCBI): domain Eukaryota; kingdom Metazoa; phylum Platyhelminthes; class Trematoda; order Plagiorchiida; family Echinostomatidae; genus Echinostoma; species Echinostoma caproni. The sequence goes on from UZAN01039950.1 coordinate 51,788, forward strand.
ATCACCAACACGAATTGACATGGTTCTTTGTCGGAGATGCTCCTTGATCCAGTCCAGAACCAAATCTCTTACTGCGTTATTGTAGAGCTTTTGCAGTAGAATTTGTTTTTCTATTCGATGAAATGCCTTGGAGAAGTCCAAATAAACTACAACCAATGGCTGGTCTGCATCGACGGATTTTGTCCACTCATCTCGTGCAATAAGTAGATTTGGGTGCACGAACGCTTGTGCCGAAGTCTGTTCTTAGTTGGAGACAAAAGCACATGCTTCTGTAGATATTCCATCGACAGGTCCGCCACGATAGCTTCCATGACTTTCGACAATATCGGAAGAAGTGCAATAGGGCGGTAGTTGGCGGGATCACTGCGAGATCCCCCTTTGTGAATGGGTGAAATCATCCCTTCCTTCCATGAGTGCGGAATTACTGCCTGAATGAACATCCTTTGGTAAACAACAGTCGGAGGTTCGGAAATATTATTGGCTAGCGACATCAGATTCCGGGGATGCATGCTGTTGGCTGGCTCCTGGGGATGAATTCTGACGCATAGTTGGTAGTCATGCTCTAACCTTCTCACTGTCAAAGACCATACTATCCTGTGACGGATATGTTATACAGGGTAGTTTGCTTGGAATTCGTAGTGCTTCATGTGTTGTTGCAGTAAACACCTGATCGAACTATGTTTGAGGAACTCCGTTGCTTCTAGAGTAGTGTTTGAGACATGTCCAGACGAACTCCTCATTTCACCTTCCTTGTAGGTTTGATATGTTTATAAAGCAATATTGAATCAGAAATGAATTTTTGTGTCAGTGTTTCTTGGTACGTCAATTTGTCCTCTCGTACAAAATTGGTACACTTATTTCGCAGTATGGAATAATTATTCCAAGTTTCGATAAATGGACATCTTCTATGCTCCCGCCGGGAAAATCCCAATGCTTTATCCATTTCTTTGTACGGCTGCGAATGAATGAATGACGAGTTTTAGATTTAGCACAAGTTTTTACACTTGTTGCAGCCGTTGCAATTTCGGTAAGATAATCAATGAAGCTCGTCTATGCCACCAAAGGATCGTGATCATCTTCTTGGAGGACCCATTGCTTAATTATTGCCAGGTTTTGCAGCTTTTTGTAGTATATGATGGCACGAGTACTGCTTTTTCGGTTTTCTTGAGTAGAGACGTAGCCTATATAATCAAACGTCAATACGGCATGATCACTAAGTCCTAGTGGAGGCGTGACATTGACAGATTCTACCGTCAACTCCTCGTTAGTTGGCACTAAAACCAGTGTTGATGGTACTTGTCTTGCTCCAACTCTGGTGGGTTCTGTTACGTGGTTGTGCAATGGGTGCAATCCAATGAAGTTCCCTTTAGTAAAACAGGATAATTCTGTGTTTGCGTTGAGCGGTTCTCTAAAGTCACTCTGATGATATTGCCCATTCGGGCTACCGAAATTCGGCAAACAACTTTTCCAGTCAAGCAAAATCTTTACCGCAAACATCCGCATCCTGAACTACAATCATTCAACGGTATATCCAGGTTGACTTGACTGATATCCCTGTAATGTGTTTACATTTTAGACCGTATATGTAAAATACTATAACTAACTAGTGTGTATAAACCGTTGGCATAAGGATATCTGTGCAGTTCAGTTCTTTAGTTACTGTTCCAAAATAGCAGATGCCAAAATTTGTTTATTTTTGTAATGTTCATTTTTCAATTCCTCGAAAATCACCGGAATGTTGATCCTATCTCTGATTTTCAACAAATCCGATAAGCTATTATTATTCATTCATTGAGATTGGTCACAGTAGAAGTGAAGTCACGTGAACAAAATAATTGATCGTGGCATCAGGTTGGTGTGCAAAACAAGCGGTGAATCCCTGTGACATCAGGTTACCGTTTCCATTTATTTACTTAGTTCACCGAAACCCAACTTTTATGAACCACACAAGAAGCACTCGGTGACAACTAAGATTTGTAAACTGAATAAAACGTTCGAATGTAAATGAAGCATGAATCAAAGGTAGTGAAGTAATCCCCTGGTTGATGCTCAACGGACAAAACCTAATGATCACGTGCCGAATTTGTTTCAGATTTTAGGTCAATCTATAAGGCAGATGTGGACAAACTAGCATTATCAACATCGCATTTCGTGATCGGTTGTTCCGTGTCACATTTATTGGCCGGATTTGAAAAATGTTCCTCTATTCCACATAAATGGTAAATAATCTCAAATCGAGGCGAGAGCGTTCTTCTCCTGTTTTCTTGAAAAATTGCCATCGACAGCTCACTGAATGTGCTGTGTACGGTTAGACGAAATATGTGTAAATGAATGGCATTCTGTTCTCCAGGATACCGGAACAAAGTTTTCGTGTCTGTGAGGAATTGATTTCGTTATCATTAACTAAATTTCTGGAAGAATGTATCCATCAGAGGTTAATTTTGGTTGACAATTACATATTTTGAAAACCATTGCCATAAATCGCAAATGCGATTTCATGCATTTTGAATGGTGGCATTGTTTAGTATTCACATTTATATGGGTACAGACGTAGTAGAATGCTGAAAAGTAATAGAATCAAAATTTAGACATAAGCAGTACTTATGTGGTGTTTCACAGGCCGAAAGAATTTTAGGTCATGGAAAGAGAAAAAAACGTTTTTATTGAAATCTGTGGTAATTATGTTGATGTCATCAGATGAACGTAGAACTGAAAGCATTTTCTTCCAGAATTTATGGCAGTCGCAAAAGCGATCCAATAAAAAGATTACTTCGTAGTGCATTATAAATATAACTGACTAACTGTGGTGGTGATGGTGTTGTT
>UZAN01039950.1:55430-66433 GCA_900618425.1 Echinostoma caproni
CAACTTTGAAAAGTGGACAACTTCTTCTGTCCCCGGTTTGAAGTCCAGACCGGATGTGACAAAAGTTTGAATAATCAACTGAGACTACAGTGGAGAATACTTGTGAGAGGAACCCGATGATGTCATAAATCATTATTGTGGACACAATAAGGAGTATGTGGGCTGTGAATTCATCTTCTCGACGCGTCGGCTGGGACGACGACAGGAAGTAGAATGTGTGAATGCTATTGACCATTGACCTGGTAGAGTAAGCGAGGCGCTCTGAGCGAGTCCACTGAGCGACTCGACTGGACAAGGTAGAGACTGGGCATGCGTTTGATGTTGCGACTCCACTATGCTACCGAGCCGGGTGGTTCTCAAACACTCACCGAGTCCTGTGTCCGATGATGTAAACAAAGTGCGTTCTAACCTAGAAACCTGTGAAAGAAGTCCAACGCAAAAAGACATCTTAACAAGGCTGGAAACCAGCATCTTATGGAGTTTATTTGGGCGGAAAGTGTGGTGGATTGCAGCTGTTAACGTTCAAATAACTCTTTTGTCATATTTTCACCGGTAAACAGCGGTAAATGTTAACTGATTTAAATTTTTGTTGAAATAATCCCACAGAGCACATTTAAATTTCACTCCTACAATTTTCCTTTCGTTTCTCTACGCACGAAATGATTCTGACACGTTTTGTCGGTAAACGCGACTCTAGGGTAACGTTACCAAATTATCACCCTTGGGATGTATTAGAATCCCACCACCACTGCCTGACTTTTCCCATTGTGTGTTGAATGGTAGCCCTTTGATTGACCGCCTCCCCCTTCCGGAAAATTGCATGTTTGCATATTCAATAAAAGAAATTAAAATAAAAAGAAGCAAGAAGATTGTACCATAAAAGCAATTCTTCTCCTCTCAGTTTGCGAAGTAATGCATCGATTACGTAAAGGTAAATCAAACTGAAAAACTCCCTTATGGTACTGACGTTGTTTAGGTTTACTTAAATGGTAAAAGAGTGTTATGCCCTGCGCTACATACGACAGAGATTCCAGAAATCGAGAGATTAGCCGGATTATTAAATGTAGTAGTTCACTTATTAGAGTCAATAAGTGGAAAAAGGATAACACCATTATTTAGCTGCGCATTTAATTGCCACCTTACTAATAACTAACCTCAGAGAAGTTACACGTTTGCGATTGCTATTCTAATGGATGAAATAAATTTGATCGACCACTACATCAATGTGTGTATGCATGAGGTTGGCTTAGTTTAGAAAATGCACTTCACACTACTACCACTCTAACAAATCCTGCACGATTTATCCTTTTTTGTTCTGTTTAAAGTCCGATGGAGATAATTTTTCAGGAGGTATTAACAAAAACAATAGTGGTTATATATGCATTTCAGTCTTGTGGAACCTGATAATTTAAACACAATTAGCAGTTGTGTTTAAAGATCCCATACATTTCGTGACAAATTTCTGAAATTTCGAAAAATGTAAAAACAAATCCAAGTTTCTAAAATTCATCTGTTTCTCAAAATCTGTGTATGAGTATCAATGGTTGTTATTTTAGAATCCAGTTAGAGCCCTGATCTTTACTCTGACTAAACATCAATAACTCGATTTATTTCTAAGTTTCCGCGCTAGTGAAAAATGAGTCAACATGTGCGAGCACTCTATTCAATGCAACGGTTCAAAATGACACGTAATATTTTATTTGTATAACAGACGGAAATCCTGAAACCATCAAAGCAAACATTTACATAATGTCGTATCAAAGAACAGGAAATGTTACTGCGGGACCTTTGAGCCCTGATGAAATTTGACAGCAGCTATATCAGTTGTAAACTGAACGTGCCTCAACGCGCTACCTTATTCAAAGCAATCTTCCGAATAAATTTCTGATCTACAGTATTCAATAAACTATTTTACAATCAAAATAGATATCTTTTCGCTGGGATCTATATGGTTCTCATTCAATCGTGTGAACGGGAATCGTATTTACTGAAATAAAATTACCTTTGGTGATGAACACGGATTTTTCCTGCGACCGTCTACCACTGGGATTCACACGCAGCTTGATTAAGGATAACTGTAGTGATTGATTCTGCGCATATGGGAACATCCCAACTTGTGTGTACATAAAACGTAATCCAGCATAATGTTTACATTTAGAGGTTGCCTTAACACCAACAGATTTACCGTACGTACTTCTGTTATTCATGCTAGATTCCAAACAGTGCAATGGTGCTTCGTTATTGTGTCGACAATGCACATATTTTGATTGCTGTATGATTTGATTTGCGCCTAATTGGCCTTCCTAACATTCTCTCTCCTACTGCATTCTATATGGTTTAGGTTTGCATTAAAGTAGTCGGTCAGATATAATTCCTGTTTTTGTCTTCCAGGATTATTCGTTTACGGCAAGCCAAAACCTATGTTTCCTTCTAATTTAAGCTCAATAAACTTGTGGTTGAAGATCAGATGTTTGCGAAACAACAGGTTTAACACAAACAACTGCTCCCACCGACATAAGCATAATCCCCATGCGGAATAGGCAACAAAAGAATTGTTTTCTAATCCTGTTCGTTTAACTTGCCATCCAATTTGACGTGATATACAAAACAGATCATTCTACACAACACGAATGGTGGTCCTCGTCCAAACACCAGTTAGCACAGTGCATAGTGTGAAATGGCCTCAAGCAAACCAAGTGACAGGTTACGCCCCTGGTCATCGGAAGCAACTGGCAGTCCGGCAAAGAAGTGAGCAGCGGCAGATTTTCTCCGGGGTAACTTACACGAAGAATAATCTGTATATATTTGTTTTGGGTAATCCGGATAGAGGGGTGTGGAAGACAGCGAATTTTTGCTCACCATATAAGGTGGGAGGTGATGGGAGGACCATCACCACGTTGTCCGTCTTTTGCTCTACGCCGTGAACCATCCGGTTAAATTGAAAATGCCAGATTTCTCTAAAGTAGGTTCATTTGTAGTTACATGAAACGCAGGAGAGTATACTTTTAGTTCGTTTATAAACTACTTAAACAAACAACAACAAACTTATGATGGGTAATTTTGGACTGTGGACAAAATCAATCAAGTTAGATGATAATAGCAGGTCCGAAAATTTATGAAAAATGGATAGAAGGGTACAAAGGCTTTTGGAAAATGTTTAAAGATTGCCTAACACGTGTTACTCAATCGGGCGATAAACCAATGTGGTCCGAACGCACTGATGATCATCCGGTTGATTCTGCTTAGCTCCTAACCGTAGCTGTCCTTATCTGTTCGCCTTCTGCTAATTCACTCGTTTGCACATGTCTGCTGATGACTTCATCCAACTATTGATCAGTTGTCGTTTCTAACCATTTGAAAAGGACACAATAGTCCAGATTGTTAGCCCCCTCCTCGACTCCGCGCCGCCCTCCTTCTTGTTGTAACCTGCAATCGCCTTTCGCTTTCGGTTGACAGCCCACTTCCAACCACGAAACTCGTTTACCGATCAAATACACTATCAGACTACATTCCCCCATACTTTCTCCTTTCCCTCCCCCCGCCTCTTATTCAACCGAAATTTTGTTTTCAATATAGCTGATTGTTTGGCGTCCGTTAGGGTCTTATGCAAGCAAGTTGCGCAAATACCGCGTACTGCACGCACACGCTGTGTAGTTGAACACTTTGATTGCCGTAATTAACTTCTGTGAATATAGCTCACCACTGTTTTGTCTGTTGTATGATCTTCCCTTTGCAAAGGGTGGTTATACAAGCGAGGATATACCTTCACCTTCATGACCGTCATAGCTCAGACTCCTCAGGATTCGCGGATTGTATATTTTCTTGATTATTAATTCTTTATAGTATCACGGTATCCGCTGAACTTATCGATTATATTCGCACTATAAAAATGTCTTTTTACTTCCTTTTTCAATTTATTGAATATACAAATACACAGTCAACTTTCAGAAAGGGTTCTGCGGCCATACAAAGGCTGCCTGGAGAAAATACAGATATAGGGAAGACAGGCGGCGGTGGAGCGGTTTGAACCCGGGACACCCAGGTCACAATAGCTCCATTTTGAAAGACCACTCACATGTAACGGACCCGTCAGTGGTTTCATGTGGCTTCTGTCGGGAGACTCCCTTCACTCCCTGGTACTGCTGCCGGTGATTTTCACCGCTGCTGATTTTTCACATTGATCCATAATTTTTCCACTTTTGGTGAAGTTGTTTCCCTGTTCACAACCTCGGGTCGCTTAGCCGGGGAATGTACCCGTATAGACTGGTCTCCAGAGCACCTTCCACCCTCCCCAGAGCGCCGTTAAATAAGCAAGGAAGTTTCTCGATCACGCAACATTTTACTTTCCTGCGTTCAGTTTACATATTAGAGGCTCCAATATGTTTTGGGTGCTGTTTTTTATGTGAACAGCATTCTTCTCAGAACTCAACGATGTCAGCTAAAATCGGACAGTAAGACATCCATGAAACAGACAAAAAAAGTCAGAAGAATATATATATATCAGTCGGTGTTCACTTGCGAATTGGCGAACACAAGTAGAGATTTCCATAATTCTGCACAAGATCAATACACTAATTACCGTTTCCTTATTGGCTACCAAAATTTCAACATGACACCAATTTTACAAAACAAACGTTAGGTGAAAAACTATCCCGATACATTTCTCTACTCATTCTGGATATTATATCGATTGTTTGTTGAAGGTAAAACAAACGTGATTTTTGCAATTTGATTCAAACTCTTAATTGTCCGGGATGTTGTGTTATTTTTTGTTGGGAATGGATTACACGGAATACGTTTCATACTGTCACATCAAATCTGAAGGTTTACAAGGCATCAAAGAAAGGCCCAAAACATTGAATTCATTCAATAACACAGTTCCACCTAAATTCCATAGTTGAATTATAAATGAAAGCACTATAGTCACATTATAACTTAGTTTTTTATTGATTATGCAACTCAAAAACAGCTGTCAAGAAGAGGTCTGTGGAAACTGTGTACGCTGCTCAGGGGAAATACCGGAAATGAAAAGCTGAGCGGAAATGATAGTGACATACAGACAGTTCTTGCGACGAAGACGACCAACTACGGAACATCATTGACAATCACTGACCTGCGCGCCATTACAAAATAAAAACGGCTGGTTTCGTTCTCATTTTTGAATAAGGAGAAAAATTTGAAAACAATTTTTCTCGTTAATTCAGCTGGTCTGTAGTTGTTTATTAGCTGTGCCCGATACGGTTATTAAACTAGACTCTGTTAAACTCATGAAATTTTGCTAAGTAACATTAAAATCGAATGTACCTACTGGTGCATTAACGCCTAACCAATTGTTCACAGGACGGTATCATTCAGCCAGATCAATGTTCATTATACTAGCTATGCACATTTATTATTAAAAAAACGGGTTTGGGTTTTTTGACGAATTTACTAACCTAGCTACCAACAATTCTCTCAGTCCAATAACCATAACGTTCTAGATTCATAGTTATCTTACTCCAAACGTTCCCCCGTCTCACTCGTTTAGTGCAAACTTTACACAATATTTCAATTATCCGCCAAACAGACAGAGTCTGAATATCGAATTTTCACAACAGAGATTCGCAACCGTGTCTCCCTGCATTGTTCCAAAACAGCACATTGTTTTGCTGATTATATGCAGCTATACCTTAGACTGGATTTTTCCGGTATTTACTAAATTATCCTCGATACGATCGTCCTGGTAATCGTGACGAGTTAGCTTGATGTTGAGGTGAATTGTGTTAAGTCGATGGAATAGGTTTTCCCCGTTTTCCTTCATATGGCTCATAACGAAGATATCATCAAAATAACGACCGAATAGATCTAGTTTTGAAATATCTTCTTCAAGCTTTTCTCCCAGATGACTGAGGAAAATATCCTCAGGAAAGGGCCCCAGCGTGCTGCTCATGGCAACCACATCTGTCTGTCGATATCCGTGTCCGAGGAGCGAAAAATGAACATTTGACGTGCATGAAGTAGCACCCATGATGGTTTACTGAAAGTACTCTAACCTGCAATTTCTTTTCCTCAATGGTCTGAAAATAAACGCGATGGTCCCCTGTAGTGGAATATTTGTGAATTGAAATTTAAATGGTTAGAAACGTTAGCTTCGACTTGGTGATTAACCTCTATTGTCTCCCGTATGTATGTTTTCCATAAAAGTACGATAATGGAGTAAATCAGAGTGTTACAGAGTTGTATAAAATAGGCAGTTCTGTGGGCGACAAAGGCAATACATCAAAACAAATATAAGTAAGCACTGGGTAAGAATATATTCCGGCACTGGGATCGATCCATATTGATACCTGGAATTCTAGATTACAAATGAGTATTTCATACGAAATGTATCAGGTGTTTCACGATAAGTGCGTATGACTATGGAATGAATCAGTCGCACAGAGTACCATCAAATCTGGCTTGGAAACGACAGAGCACGATGAGCAGGCGTGACTTTCATGGAAAAGTATGATTTGCTTAGAATACATTGTAACCCATATCTGGGATACACACGTCATTTCGCACAGGACTGGTAACCTTCGGTTAGTTCTGTGAGGTATCTGGTGCGCTGCCTAGTAGGATCGATCGATTCACAATACTAGTCGCCACTCCGTAGCCCCAAACGTTTCTAATTTTGTTTACCTACAAGCAATTGCGGTTTATGACCACATCTTATCATGCAACCAATATATGAAAAATGGAAATTCATACATTTATTTTTATTCACTCAGTTTATTGAGCTTGGATCCTAACGTCACGTTGACTGTACTGATTTGGGGATTCGGGCAACATTCGGACTGATGAAATCACTCCGTTCAGAATTGACATCCGTCAAATAAAAAGCATAATTTGTTTCAGATAAAAAAAACAATGAAGGAATATAAAAGCAGATTCCTAAAGGAGAACTCAACAAGGTCGGCAAGCCATAATTAAAACGTCCATGTATCCTGTTCTAAATTTCAAACGTGCCCCTTTACCCTGGAATGCCTCAAGCGCATGCACTGTCTCTCTCTGTATTGATCGTTGAACTATAATTTCATTTCACAGAATATTGAAATAATTCAAAATTGATGGTCAACGGAATCTCCACCATGCTGTCATTCCGTTTATGTATTGTAATGTATTTACTGGATAGTATATAGAGGTGGTTGTTGGCGGCTGAAATGCCCACATAAAGTTTAGAACTGGTCAAACAACAATCACAGAAGTAACCATTTTTCAATATACTTTTTAATATATTTTAGTAATTTAAAGATTTTTAACTCCTAGGCAATTTAGTTCCTCCTGCGCGAAATACTTTACAGGAGGTAATACGGATCACTAACTATGCATATCCTGAGGCTAATCTTATTTCTAAAATTCAACCCCGCCCTCAACGGTCGGTGTTTACTTTCCTTCTGAGATACAGGGGTTGCGTGAGAGCAGCTACACAGAATATTTAGTGCATGTTTGCCAGCTGAGTTGGTTTCAAATGGATTTCGAGCGCAAAATGTAAACCTTTTCAATGACAAGATGCCATGATTTAATTCAACTTGCATCCGTCGCCGACCTACACTCCCCATACCAGTAAATTGGAATCGTTAGCACAATTAACATTAGGATAAATAAGAAATTCTAATTTGAAGTTCATTCTTTAATTGGAGAATGATGTTACTGTGATTGAAATTATAGTTTTACCGGTAAAGACAGAAGAAAGAAAGACAGAACCGTTACGTCCCCAAACATTTACCACATTCTGCGAAACCCTGCTCATTTTAATCCAGAATGAGTGCTTAAAAGGGTACCGTAAAGTTACGAGCTATGTTCATGCGGGAGCAAATGCAACGATATTGGGATCTATGTGACGGATGAGAACGACGGGAAATTAAATCTGCGTGTATTGTATGTGTGAGGTTCATTAGAATATTTTGTGAGCTTCTTAGATGTATCTAAAGGAAGACACAGACTAGGTTCAGCTCCTGTAGTGGGATTAAAGAGACACCGCAAACGAAGGTCAATTCACGACGAAGCAGCTCAGGAGAATAACACTAATCAAAGTTTTGAATCATTTTAGGGGGACAAAGAACGATAAATTGTTACCGGTGTTTTTTGTTTAGCTTAAACGCTGATTCACGCGTTTGGCCGAATTCTAAGGAGCATCAAACGTCAAACACTTTTATCTTCTAAAATGCTAAAAAGGAATTTTTCGATCAAGAAGCTATACTGCTAACTGCGTGAAATCAAAACCTATAAAGCCGCAGTCCATTGATTGCGCGGTCGGATCGCGTGTAAAACATCATTTTCAACACATTTTTCTCTCATTTCTCCCCGGTTAAGCAAAAATATATGATCATGCATTCATCAATAACCAGTCATTTAAGTAGTTTATCCATGAACACTTCCTTATATGCTAAAAAGCTGAGCATAAACATGACCATATGAAATAATTGTTGGCATTGTTAGGTTCAGCAGTTCCGCTTCCAAAATCGAATTAAGTTAGCTTCCGGCTAATGGATTTGAGTATCGTCTACAATATATCTTGGTCGAAAATAACAAAGTTGAAAGTCAGGTCGCGTGGGTGTTCTTGTCAGTTCTTTTGGGTCAGTTAAATAAGTAGCGATAGAAAAGAAGACTCAGGAATTCACATACAGTGAGTTGAAAGGCCGAGTCCTCAGTTGTTTCTCAAAAACAGTTCCTTATAGTGAGCTCTGATAGTATACTAAGCGAAATAACATTCCCCTTTGGGATAAAATGGTAAGAGAAGAAGATGATAAACCGCTTTTACCCGGGAGCAGGTAATCCGTTTTCCCACTATTTCATTGACTTGGTTACCCCAATCATAAACGGGATTCAATAGTACCAGATAATCTCATGATCGCAAAGTGTCCCTTCGCTCTCCTTACCGCCTGCACATATCACATCGCTCAAACGGTAACCGCAGTCCATTCACATATTCACATTTTCAGACAACGAACATCCTTCTCAAAAATATAGCATGTTTACTTAAAAAAGCAGGATTACCGAACAGCAAAAGAAACCGGAATTTATACTTACGTGCTAACAAAGGATTGACGCATACCTTGCTAGGAGTGTAGGCGCATAAACTGTAATCACTTATTAACACTTGCGCAGTGAACTATCCAACTTTGAATGTGGAATCACTTGGCTTTTACTTTACTATTTTGGCAGAATGAGGGAAACAGTTTTGGTCATTCGGTTGTCAACAATACACCGTATGATTGCATGTTTGCGCCTACGATGGCTAATTGTGGATTGAAAGCATGGAAAAACATTGTACCGCTCGGCGAATAGTTACAATCCGCATTCACCCCGGATCGAGTGACAAGCAGTGCGCAGCGATTGATAAAGTAGCTTTTTTCTGTAGCCAAAAACAAACGGAGAATAAGGAGGCAAAAAGAATAGGTGACAACACAGTTACTATTTTTTTGCGGTTATTGAAAATCTCCAGTCATACTACGCATGTCAAACTAAAAGCAGGCCCGAACTGACATGCGGAGCGAGGATAGAACCAAAGAGTGGAAAGTACAACAATTTGATATCCCTCGGTAACAGTCTCTTTGGTCGATGCAACTTCACATTTGATCGAAAAGCGTCTCCCTGTTTCCACCAACAAAATAATTGCAAACATTTGATTTTCTTTTAACTAACGTTCATCCAATCATTTGATAAATGTGAACTAAAACCATGAACTGTTACCCAAACGCTATCGTTTGTTATTTCAAAACTATTTTACGATACTTCTAAACGAACTTACTGTCTGACAATTGCGCCCAATGCCATCAATTATTTCTAATGGAAATTCCGGCGATAGGTTAGTGAAAATAACCTCGTTGAGCCAAATGGGGATCTAAAAGTTTCAAAACGTGCTTGATTGATGTTTTTGTGTTAATGAGAAATCCAATTTGAGAGGGGAATGCCGTGTGTGTGACTGAGTTCATGCGTACAGGGGTCATACTGGCAGGTCGCAATCGGACTCCAGCTCTATTCGCTGTTTGTTCGTCGGACACACTCAGGTCATACGCACCAATTGAAATTGATCGGTTAGTCACGCTCATGGTTTGAATCCAATCTGTGATCAGGTACACAAAACATTTACAGTTTGTGAATTATTCTGGTTCTAATGGATCTCCCAATAAAATGGCAAAAATAAGCTAAATAAAACTAATACAATCCATATACAGTCCAAAAATATTCAATTTTGGGACTAAAACAGAATCATCAAGGGACTCGGCTCCCGTGCCTTGTAATCATGTGAAACACATCACGTGTACATCACCAGTCAAAGGAGAGAAAATGTTTGGAAGGTGACATCTTGAGGTCATACGTACAGTTTATTCTGTGCTCAACCAAAAGGAAACAGTCCGAGGTTCAGTAAACAGTATGATTCAAATCTCACGGCTTTGGCCCGGTTCCAAGTATCAGACGAGGCGATGGAATTCTAATTCTGATGATATCCAGCAAGCTTAAAACAGGTTTATGCCGATTCCACCTCCCTTCTTAGCATCCAAGGCAACGATTCCTGATATTGTATTGTATTGTGTATCGTATTGTGTATGACTTTTGCAAGCACTGGTGCTCATATTTCAGTTTTTGAAAAATCATACACGCAAACCATCACAAGATACATAATCAACGGGGAGAAAGGGTTGTATAGACATGGGGATATTTTATAATTCAAGGGTAAGACAAAGTTGTTGTCCACTCTGTGTTTATGAGTAAACGAGCAAGATACGGCACAGGAGAATTGCGATAAGCGTTGAGTCGAGATAAAATTTGACGAAATCGGAAGCGTGCTGAATAATAAGAGCAACAACGTGTCGGCTCTGAGTGCAATGGGTGGTCAGGAACTGTGAGAATCATTTCAGCAAATTTCACACAGGAAGTTACGTGATACTCGGAAATCTTTACACCTAATTCACTCACAGGAATAGAAGAGACACGACTAATAATGGTTAGACCGCGTCGTAAGACTTTGAAGTCCTGTT
>UZAN01039950.1:67693-89774 GCA_900618425.1 Echinostoma caproni
AAGAGGTCTATTGACAATGAAGGTAATTGCCCCAGCTAGGGAAGCAGCACCAAATTTGAGGAGGGCTGGATGTAAGTCATCCGGGCCTGCAGTAGATGACGAATTGCAACTATATAATTCCTCGAAATATGAGAATAGTTATACTTGACAAACGTTTTGTGACCAGTAGGCATGAAGAATATCCAATGATTGATGGAGGAATGTGGCATTGAGATCATCAGTGTCCACATCCAGCTTTGACCGTACTTCTTCCTTCCGCAGAGAAATATTATACCGTGCCACAAGTGTTTGCAGTTTCTAGCCTTCAGAATTCGATCAGAGAATAAAGCATTCAATCTATTTCTTCAGTTTTGATAATTCTGGACAAATATCTGACAGCAAAAGCATTGTGAGACTTGTACGCACGTTCCTTTTTTCGCCGCAGCGACTTTACTACGGGAGAGTTCATGTTTATATTGGATACATATAGACTTTGAACAGAGCAGCCGTAATTATAAATGGCATTGATTGCTTGGGTGAATAGAGGTACACATAAGAATATAGAAGATGGAGCTAATGAAAACCTTAAAGAGGCCTATCTGAGAGATTCATTCAGCAGAGAAACACTTGTAGGTGAGAGTTTTCGAAAATGAAATCTGATATTTCATGTGAGTAAATCTGATATTCTAAAATCGGGAGAAAGATTTGTATGCACCGTGTGAACAAACTTCAGGCCGAACTAATATTAAGCAATGGTCAACAGGCATCAGCTTTCTGGTATTTCCTCCAACCAAAGGATCATATTTCATTTCCTATCCGATCTGAAGATTGGCGCAATTGTTGATTCCGGTCATGAAATATCGCACGTAAGAACATTGATACTGTTCGCAGAATGTTTGTTCGGTCAAACTTTCTATCGTGTTAACAATTGAGCCATTCAGACATTGTTCTTTGAATTCTCTATGATAATCTCAAAATGGAATACAAACGAACGTCATTTACTATTGAGTTTTCCTACCTGTATATCTAACGTATCTCCGCTTCACTATTCACAGCGTAGTGTATAACCACTCAATACCTTGATACTCTTTTCGGAATAAGAACCGAGCCCATGGAAAATGCATGATGCAATTTATTCGTTCCTAACATTGGTGAATATTTAAATACTTTTTACGAATCTTTTGATAATTCGTTGTAGTATCTTTTCTATTCAACTTTACACATAACGCATTTTGAAACCACACTTGTCTTCAACGAGTTCAGAGCTCGATGAATGAAAAACGGGGGCAGCATATTTTGAGGACGAAACGATTTAACCTGAATTCCAACCAGTGGTTCACATTCACGGAGATACGGTGAACCGAAGTGGACTATTTTTATCCCATGGGACAAATTTCATTAGAAGAGGAATTCCATCCTTTTGAAGTTCATTCAGAAAAACAGCAATTTTTCATTAAAAAACCAAAGCAAATATAAATATTAGGAAAGAATGGGGTATTATAAATAGGATTGCCTGAAACGAAACATTGGTTCAGCTTTTATTTTCCCTTCATTTCATCCATAAAATGGTCTGCTAGTTGCCCAACACATTTTATTTCATCTGTGTAATAGGATATACCGCGTGTAGTGATCCGTCCAAAGACTATTGTTTATACCATTGTGATAGAATTCAGCCGTTTGAAGCAATCCAGTACCTCAAAGTGAACACCACCAAACTTCCCAGACGTGTTGCAGCTTGCGAATGATATTAGCTGTGTCAGAATGCATCCGACTTTCAAATGCGTCCACTTATATTGCCCAGATTGACGATTTTTTATACCAGTCAGAATTTACTCGGAATCAGATCAAATATAATTAAACTGTCTATCTAATCTTCCATGCACCTCTCCTCCATGAGCGATGCGGAAATGAAGACTGATGTGAAAGGAGATTGGTAAGCTGCCTGCTTCTTGTGTTAGAAAAAGAGGTGCTTGCTTTTCCAAATTTGCGAACTCAGACAGTTCCGTTATCTCAACGGAATTAGTTCCATATTTTTTTCGTTGCTTTATACTTCACATTTTAATTTTTGGCCACTATCTGCCAGCCTCTTGGATCAATGCTTTTGTGCTTAGATCTATCAACCAGAACATCAGTCACGTTGTCTTTGTTTTCAAATCATAATTGGATCGTGAAACAAACAGAGATCAATCTGTTTCATCCACCTTAAACATTTCTCACGGAGTTCTTGAACCACACACACACACACACACACATACCTCTTTTGCATAATGAACTATCCTCTGCATCGTATCCATCACGCTACGCACACTTTGTCAGCGCACATTGTGCATTCTTCACCAGCATTCCTCCGCCCCCGATATGTCAACTTTCCCAAACAAGAGAAGCGGATCAGTCAATCAGTTCCATTAGTTCACTTCTGACGGACAATTTGGAACGATTTCTTCTGCCCTATAGACCGTTTTCTTTACAGTGTTATGTTTATTGTTTACGTTGTACATTCTGAATGAAATATGAGCGTTCATCTGTGTTGAGTGAAACCGTGCCAATTAAAAAACTACAAATCCAATGAAATGTTCGGTCTGCTTTCTTTTAGGATCACAATTTCTGTTCGGTAATTGTGGAGGAACTGAAAAAGTCTAACTATTCTTCCAGGTGAGAACTCTGCAAATTTAGTCGATGATCTCCCGAGGCATCTGCCAAGAGTATCCTTTTTGCTTGTGTTGTAGCCCTTTGGCTATCAGACAACCAATTAGATTCCGAAAATGTGATGTTGGTCACTACAAATCGTGTGAATGCTTACTGGAACACATTATTCATACACCATAAATGTGGGATCGGATTGTCAATGCGTTCACAATATTGTGTTCACTTGCCTCGTTCTTCTAAATGAAACGTAAGAATAAACAGTGCAACACTATAGTTTAGCACAATTTAATTCCGGAATCATTTCACTGCATCTCAGATATTGTTTACCGCAGTAAACTGAATAGTTTACTAACTACAAATGATGAGAACCTCGTATAGCACCAATTCACGACCCTCACTTACTTTGTTATCACGGTGCTACCAGAATAATGTAGACTAAAAAATGAGGATTGTCTGAATAGTGATAATAAAGATAGATGCTATGAACCGAATGCTTTTGCGTTCAGAAAGGAGTTTTCTGAAGTAATGAACATGCGTTCACTAGAAGCAAGCACTCCGGTTCCGAAATCACACTGTGAATGTTTGTCTGGTAGGCCATATGCAAGAAAATAAGCTCAATGGGACGGTTAGAAAGCGGGGGGGAAGGAAATGCTTACAAAAATAGGGTTTTGTATGAGGTACAATTAGAGTGACTCGTACACTGTTCAACAAGATGCTCCGCAATCCTTCTCCCCCCCCGCTCCACCCACCCAACTTGGATAATACAAAGCCATTTATTCGTTGATTTCTACTCACCATCGGCTGTTGGGTATTTTCTTGTAGGATACGGTATCAATGCTTTTTCAATGTAGTCTGCAACTACTCAGGATAGATTTGTGTCCACATTCTTCCAAGCTGACTCATTAACAGTCTTACTGAATTGTGAACGGGTGATCGAGGCAGCCACTGAATTGTCTTTGTACCATGATGCGCCTAGAAATTGTGAGTAATAAGGAAGTCGAGCGTATGTGCGCTATGGTCTGTGGAAATTCCTCAAGCACTTTGTGTCAACAGTTGTAGGTATACCACAGTAGGACTTCCGGGCAAATCTAAACTTTTGCAATGTCATCCAGAAAGAACCGCCTGTTCCGACCTTCCTGAAATATACTTCCCCTTAGGTGAACTAAACTTCCATCCTGCTTCATTAATGTCACTGCTACCTTTCAAACCCACTCTTGAATGAAGAAACCATAGATTGTTTGGGTTCGAATTGGAAATTAGCATTTGTTGTCTCCGATTAGAAAGCTCATTCATGACCACTCCAGAAGAAAACATCCTGTGGATGGACCAACAAGAATGCACCCTCATGACTGAAGTCCTTACTCGCTGGATCAACAGGCAGGTTATATAGATGTTTCAAAGCGTTATTCTTTACCGATCAGCGCTAATGAAAACAACCTGAAAAGCTTCGCCTTTATGTGTATCAAGTTAAATCAAAAGGAATAGAGATACTCCTATGATGTCAAATTATGCATTAGTCTAAACTTCATAGCAACTCTAACTGATCCTTTCACAACCAAGTATTGGTTCGAACGATGTTCGTTCACAAACATCTTGTACTACAATGGAGCGGGAGTAGGAATGGTGAGCGTTTTACGCGAATGACTTTTCGTCAAGGAGCTACATAGTGATACTTTCTGGGTATAGCTCCTTGAACTGTGTCCTTGAGATATCGTGTGAGCAGAATACCAAAAATGAGGACACGAATAAATTTATAGAAACGGTATTCAACAAACCATGGATGAGGGTGGAATTTATGCAATCTGGCAGCTGGTTTTTGACCATTCTCAGGAAAATGCTTACTGGTTTGGAGAACTGTGCGTTGTCACACCACGGCTGTACAAATCAGTTTGCGGAAGCTTCTTAAATTCATATCAAAAGTTATATACAAAAAGACAGAGATCACGCTTTAACAATCATGAAGACGTCATGGAAAAATGTATTAACAGAGAAAATAAACAAGAGAAAAGCTGATAAAAAATGATTCGCTGTTCATATAGTAGGTCAGTTCAGTGTTGACTACGTGTCTCTACTTATTGAATATACAAAGATACAGTCAACTTTCAGGAAGGGGGCTGCGGCCATACAAAGGCTGTCTGGGGAAAATATAAATATAGGGAAGACGGGCGGTGGTGGAGCGGTTTGAACCCGGGACACCCAGGTCACTAGTTGGTGACCTAACCACCTGGCCACTCTCGCCAGCAATCTATTTATTTATACACCCGAACTAGAGAAAATCGAGGCAGATTTCACTGATTTTTCACGTGTCAAACTTACTGATACGTTTCCCTCTTTCAGTCACTAGACGTTTTCGAGAGAATGCATTCGTGTATCTGGTTTTGATCCGTCCTTGTATGTTGGCTCAAATAAACACTGGATACATTGCTTATGCATTTAGGAATTTTTCCAAAGGTACAGTTGAAGAAAAAAAGGCTTCGTTTTATGAACGCATAATTGGGTAATCAAGACACGCTTCCATAATACACCTGGTCGACTACAAGCTTAACATGAATAGAGATGGTATGTTTGAAGTTAACAAGGTAAACAAAAGCCTGTACCCCAGAGTATCTAGTAACACTTTAAGTGGCAAAACGTTGTACCTCAAAATTGTAGTTTTCGGTGTTCTAAGCTAATTCGCATCATCCAATTTAACCCCTGTATTATAGGCTGCGATTCACATCCATGTGCAATGGGCGATCAAATGACTATCTTGCATCCTGTAGTCAATTTATTCCATCTAATACTCGAACTTCTTGTTAGGCGTGAATATAGCGTGTATCCATCCCAGTATATTCGCAACAGGTGTCTAAGCACAGAGCGAAAATGCGTAGATATTTCCTATCCATTTATCGCTTCGGGGATTTATATACACAGTAGATTATTATAATGTCTTAAGGTAGTGTTGGATGAATGGGTTTGTGTTTTACAAAACGATCGAATCACAATAAGCCCTGAAGTCCTAATAAATTTATGCGAAAGAGCATTGTAGAAGTGTTTGAACTACTCACAGTGAGAAAGATGATTGTCGGGAATAAAATTGAAAACAAACAGCTACTTAACGCTAGGGGGTAGAGTGTGGGAGGTATCTTTACAGGGTAGTATGGCCATGGCAATAGCAGCGCTTGAAACAATTGACATTGTGTGCCCAACAGCAAACTCGTGATCCCAATGGTTCTGGATTCCGGATCTTCTCACATAATGCTATCGTGTGGTTCCTGGGTGCTGTGGAGAAGAGTACGAACGCTTCCTCTGGGTCCACCGTACTCCCACTGACGACGAGGTGATGTTCACATTTTTGTAGTTCATTTTTGAAAAGCGGCTAAGCAATGTTCACCTACTCCCTTTAATTAACGTTAAGGGATGTCTCCTATATGGATTGGAAAGTCAATAAAACACCTAGAACACCAAGTATCTGTAGATTAAACAGTCGGCTATATAACGTTTGTGTTTATTGTGCTATTCAATTAATAAATTGGTAAATAACCGTGCTATATGTGGAAATGCTTCAAACGATATGCAACAGAAGGGAATTCATTTGGATGTGCGAATGGCAAATTTTCAACCCCCAGGAGGACCCACTCCATACAATCGATCGTTTTAGGACTGACGAATGATTGGCACAATAGAAATACCATGGGAAACTCCTGTCGTCTGACGGTTTATGTCACAAACATTTCTCAATAAATTTGACAGCATTAAGGGTTTCTACTGGAGAACGTTTTCTACGATCAATCGTCTTTGGTTGTGGGTTTACTGATGAACAAATGGTGAGAAAGAACAAAAACTACATTGGTTTGTGATTTCAATTTTTCCACTCACCTTGAGTTCAGAACCAGTAGGGACCCAAATTGAAACCATTGATTAGGGTAAAAGAAATAAATCGAACGTGTCGTAAGCAACATCGAATTTATTTTTGATTCTCGGTTGCTGAACCAACTCCTGTAACTTGCAATTCCTGTATCGTCCTGAAAATGCACGTCAATGTGCAAAAAGATTCTTTTGACGACGCTTAACGTGGTTATCAATTTTGATATGATCGAAGACATTAGGGTAAATAATAAAGATAACTTATTATTTGGTGAGCAGGTTGTATAATGAAATGCATGTAAAAGGGGCTTTCGATCGGAGAAAAATTGTTATTCAAAAGTTGTTTTTTTTAGATACCACGGATGGTTTGGCAGTTCTGATCAACATCGTCACAGACACGAACCCGCAATAGCTTCGGATTGCGACTACTTAAACCGATTCAAATCCATCCCTTTTGATCCGTTTGATGACCGGTTTTCATGATTTATTGAGCTCACAATAAACCCAGATTTCTTTGTTTTGTTTGTTTGCACCCTCGTCCAACCCTTTGGGGTATACTATAATGCATTGAAGATTCCTATGGAAACGGTTGAAGAAAAAAGCGAAATAACAAAGAAGCTCGTTTTCGATAACTTCCTCATTGGGATAATACAGTTATATAAATAACTAATAGACATATCACATTTGCATAACGTTTGATGTGTGTGTATGTGTGGATTGGACTGGTAGATATAATTAGTGGTTTATATGGTGTTCATAAACAAAAATGGACTGGTGGCTAGATGGGAGCAGGGACCTATCACAAGAGGGATTATGACCGAGTCAAAGTTAACTATCACCTGTTTGGGTCAGTCGAAAGGGTCAAGGAATCATGGAACTGGTCCTCTCCAGTCCTTTGACTGAATTCACTCCGTGGCCATGACAGTTGAAGTACTTTAACTAACCGTTTTTAGGAACAAAGCGATGGGTTAAACAGACGGATGGCTACTGCCTCAGTTGTTGCTAAATTTTGTTGACTAACAGCCTTAGATGGATAACGAGGCACCTGGAAGATCACCTTGAAAGCGTCTTCACTCACAGTATGTCCCGTATTAGCGAGATGCTCCACACTGGCACTTGTCATGATTTTTCTATTCCCAGCATTCAATCAGGCCGGTTTGTGTTCCTTGTTCCTTCGGGAAAACTGCCTGACGGTTCTACCTATGTAGCTTGCCGAACATGAGCATGCAAATGAATAGGTAATCATAGAAAAGATAGAAATAGGCAATTTATCTTTGAGATTCATGGAAATAATCGGTTGATTGGTGAAGTGGAGGTGTCAACATGCAGTGGGAAATGTGCCTATGATTGCTCCTTCCTGGGGCTGGAGGATTAGCCCACTTACGTGCTCTCCTTTAAAAGGGAGTCTGTGTAGATGTCATCACTTCTAGCAATCAAACATACCATTCTCCACACACACGCGCATACAACCAACTAAAACACATTTTTATTTGTAGTTTAATAACCCAATAATATGTGAAAGAAATGACACGTGGAGTGAAATTGGTCGAGAAAAATGAATGGGATGCTGACATATCCCAATATCTATCTGGTTTCTGCGCGCAAAACTTTGTCAATGTGGGCACGGTGACTCAGGATAAACATGGACACATAAGGCGTGAAAAAATCAGTTGGATGGGGGATTGGAATTCAGTTCCCTCCTACGAAACAAATTTTTCAATAAAATTGCTAATCCCTTAACATTTTGAATACGGTTAACGAGCATGAGAGTGCAGGTAAAAGTTAACTGAGATCAAACTTGCTTAATCAAACTATTTTTCGGTATCGATAGATTTAAGAAACCCAAACATCTACCCAAATTATGCAGTTAAGAGTCTTCAATCGATTAATGCTGTCGTAGTGATCTCGTGGTCTGGTATGTGGCAATGTGTGTTCCACAAACGCGTGAGCCGCATCTTTACATGGGTGAGACTACTGATAATGTACAATGAAAACAATGATTTAGTCCTTCATTATGTGTTGGGTGGACATTTTACATGATCATTTTATGATGAGCCTTTCTTTATCATGTATTGCTGAGGCTGAGTGAAGGACCAAATAAATAAATTTAGTTTGCTTAGCACAACGGTCAACTGTCACTGTCGTCCATGTATTTCATGGTCTATCCGCAACACTCAACAGGTTCATCCGTCCAATACAAAAATGGTGATATTCAAAAAGGGAAATAAAATAAAAATAAGTATATATATATATATATAGTGTGGATTTGTTATAGAAAATAGGGTCTAAAAGGGGTATGCCTCCAGATAGAAATTTNCGATTGTGTAAGAAATCACTTCAGATCTGGTGAAGGCACCAGCAATATCGAAGAACACTTGCATCATTTCTTTTCAAATGATGTTAAATTGAACTTACCCGAAAAGACAGACACTTCACCGGAGTTACAACCACTGGCTAAGAGAAGGTGTTATTTGTTAATGACTGAGATATAGCATGGAAGAAAACTTATCATTCTGCCCCCCCCCCTCCCAGTGGTACGAGCAACGTTTCGTGTTACTTGTGAATTGGTGGATTTACAGACTGATATATCAGCAAATGTCGCCTTCTTTCTTGCGGGTGGGAGTCATTCAGCAAGAAACAAATCTAATTTTTCTAACCAATTCGAATGGCTGCAACATGCACTGACTCATTGACTGTTTGAAAAACCATGTGTGCAAAGCGATTTCTCTTCTCCCAACTCAGATAACGTATTGTCTGATAAATTAGGAGGAAGCCAGTAGTTTTAATATGATCACATTATGTTTCACAATAGCCACCCTCAACGTCAGAGATTGAGTAGATTGAATGAATCTTCTTTCTGTTTCGATGCAATGGATAAAAGGAACCCGGTGTTTCAAGCTCATATTGTGCTGGAATACGACAGAGAATAATCTTCACTTAGAAGGAACAAATATGATAGACGACTTAACAGGAGAAGATTAGACCGTGTGATTTGCATGCCGCATTTAAAAGGTGAAATACAAGTTTTTGTGTGCAGTAGATGATTTGAAAGAAAACATAAATGGATTTTATCTATAGGAGTTCTTTGATTGGCCACTTCTCTCTTCGTGAAAATTGTATCTTCGTATACTCAATAAAAGCAAGCAAAATGATTAAAAATGAAGAAAGTGATTATTTTAAAGATTTGGGAATATTTTCTAAGCCTGTTTCAATCGGTTGACAAAATTAGTTTCTGTAGGTTTCGGTAATGACCGATCCGAACCGGTATTTAGTTATGTTTTACGTTTGAGCACAAAGTTTTTACTTATTGTTCACTAACAAAATAACTTTACTGGGAATAAAAAGTTAAAAGTAAAAGTATATATATTATTAGAATAATAAAGAACGCTTAGATAAAAATATAAAAAACTCGAACGAATAAACAAATCATTTGAGACGGCGAAATGCATGGCAACCTCAACCTTGGCGCATTATTTGGCCCAATTCCGTTTCCGTAGAGCATATTTGCACTTCTGTAATTCAGATAAAAGGTGCGAATACGAAAATTTGAAGAATTTTATCATTTTATGGATTAAGTAATCTGTCGCAGAACGATTACGTATTACCGGGAATCTTGTCCATCGGAAAATCTAGAATCGATTTCGATGAGTCAGATTAAATATCTGATATCAAGAGTTGTGAACATACTTTACACACCTCTGACAATATTAATGGCAAATATTTTGTGGCAGTAAATGTAAATGTAGGTGTCATTCCACCAACCCGGCGATTTTATCGATTGTACTCATTTCCCAAAAACAGACATTCGGGTAGGCTACTATTGCCGACTGAACAAATATATCTAATTATAAGTTTGTAAAACCTCCTCCCTTTGTTTACGATTTCTCTTGACAAGTATGGTTTTTGAAAATGCACTTTGGTTCGTAGATAAACTGGAAATACCAATCACTTAACCGCATTATTGTCCAGTAGGTAATATTGATGTATCCTTTTTCATACAAAAGCCCGTTGATCAATGACTAAAATTAGCGGTAGGTAGTAGAAAGAATCTGGTAGTCAATGAAGCAACATCCAAGACCGTTTAATGTCTCTCAGGTAAACGTTATCTACCTCATCGAGGACTGGGCCGTTCACTGTTCAACAGCTTAAGGATAAATTGCCTCACCAGTCCCAATCATTTGTTATATATCAGTTCACGTGCACTTGTAGTGCTCAGTATATTGGACACAACGAGGCGTTGTCCAAGAGAATATCTGAATATTGTCCATTCGTTCTTCGAAAAGGAACAGTGAGAAGCTTGAACAGCTCAACCATGCAACACTTGGCCGACGACGGATACAGGATTGGCCCAAAAACAGCATTTACAAGCTTCTTGCATGTAAGATCCACGCCAAAGGAATACGTAAGATCCTAACAAATGCAGAATCTATAGCAAGTAGAATCATGAAGCCGGCGTTATGCAAGCAACGTAATCTGGTTCAAGCTCTGGTGGTATCGTGGCCATAAGAACAATTTCGTATATCTCTATGTGGCATTTTCTATTCTCTCCCTTCTCCACTCCTCATTTACGGTTCTTTTTCGCACATTCTCACGCCTTTTTTTTATTCATTCTCAACTAACATCATTCATATTGTGTCCAATTCACACATTGTTATCCGTCTTTTCCCTACTAAATTATCGTGACCCAATAGCTCGTTGCCAGCAAAACATTTTGCACACACACATTCAGTCAATATCAGCCTGGGACTTGCATTATTCTACTGACTAATCGAACTATATATGTAAATGCCTGAGGCGATATATCGAAAAGAAATTTCTTCGCGTTTTGACTTTGTTCTTAAACACTATCAGCATTTTATCATTCAGTTTACCATTGACCGCATGGTGTTACCATGGAGTCAAGCGCGTTCATTAGAAGAATAATTAGTAAATTTAATGTCGATTACATCAGGAATTCGGTAGCTGGAGGGTGGGAGGTAGATGATACTCCAGCCTTCTTAAAACAGGTATACTGTTGGACAGTTAACGCAACAACTTTCGAAAGACCCACAGCAGTGAATTAAGTTCACACTAGAGATAAACAATACATAATACCTGAAATTGGTTCTGTTTGTGGAGGAAAGTATTGGGCTTGGATAGACTACCAGTGACAGAGAAGTGGAAAAATCCACATGTATTCTGGCCACTTGAGTTAGTCAGAACATTGACGGGCTCTTCTCTAATTACCAACTCACAGGAACTATTAAGACTTATAAAAAAATGCTCACGACGTGATTTAAATATTTAACAGCGTTTTATTTAACTCCAACCTCATATTGAACGGTCGCCGGCACATACACTATAAAGTGGCATCAGAGCCCTCTGTTCGAGCTATACCCGTTTGTAACATGAATTTAACTGAATAAATTATGCTAGAATGATCTTCCGTAAGGTTCCGAATGTTGCTGTGAATTCATCTTCTTGCCGTTTTTGTTTATCGCTGCCAAAAGAAGTTAATTTTGTAAATAAATAATAAGTAATAATAATAAATAATAAATCCAACAAAGCCACTGATAAGAGATTATCCGAATTCACGCTGAAATAGAGAAGTAAAAATGTACACAAGACCTTTGTGCATTCACCGGGTGAAAGTCACTTCTTCGCTTCAAATAGCATCAACAGATGCAGACAAAATCCACTAACATTACGCACACGTGATGTGAAAATATCCGTTCTAATAATTTATCCTCAGTACGAGAGTCGGTTAATCCATATTCACTTTTGTTCCTTTAGCCACATGCACATTTTCCATCGCTCTCTCTCTCTCTCCACCTCACTGGGTTGCTTGCAAGCATCCCCCACCCTCACTCACACCCCCAAATGCCTGAACTGAACTGATCAGTTTATTGATCGGGGTTTCAGCCTATCCTGTGATTCGTAACAGCTTCACTGTTCAATTGGCAACCCCCCCCCCATCCGCTCCAAGCCACATGCTTCCTAATTGTTACCCAATACGCGTCGACCGATTGATCCCATTAGACAAAGAGACACATGCAGACACTCACTAGCTTCACCCAGTGTCCAACCCTTGTTTCATCCCCTTTCCCCTCCCGAACCATCAGGCTCTTCGTCCTCTTCACATTGACCGGTAATCCCGAAGGAATAGCACCACTCTCACAACACTTTCGTTTTTGAACGCCGTTGGCACTCATGCACACACAGGCTCCGGAACGGACGGTCATAAAAACTGTCCTTAGTTTGTCGTTTGTTTGTTTGTTTGATCTTCACAAACAATGGATCGTCTGAAACAAGACATTTTTTCTCTTTCATCATTAATCACGTCTGGCGGTACTGTAGTCACGATTATCGTTCTATTGGGCCAGGGACTTGACGCGTGAAAGTCGTCTGTAGACATACAGGTAGCCAAGGCATTGATTCCAATGAATCATGACCAAATAATCTGATCAATATTCCGACCAAAGGCAACAGACCGAGACCGTGATTAGTCAGAAAAGTGTTCGCATTCACCATGCACACTCGGGGAAATACATGAATTGATTTCGTACCACCAGTGAACCTCTGATGAAATATCACACATCAAGCTTAGTTTGGTAATCCTCTCTAAAGAGATATGAAATCTCGGTGGAAGTATGCAAGAACGATTTTTATAAGACTCACTAACGAATAACTCTTGTTTGCAGAAGTGCCCCCATAATCTGCTCCACATTTGATTAACAAAAACTGGGTCGTTCAGGTTGAATTTATATGATCGGATCCATTATTTACATAATGCCGACGGACCGTAAAAAAGAAGAACAAGGAATTCCACGACGTCGGAGAAAGGTTTCAATTTTTTAGCTCTGATATGCCTGAGTGATGGCGTCAGCACATTTCGATTAATGTGTATAGGCCTGCTCACTACTTATTGTACGGGAGAAAAGTCAAATTTCCTTCACGTTGGTCACCACATCCTTCAGAATTTTAGAATACTGCACAAAGATCGAAAGACCGAACTCACCTGATATGGGTGCGAAAGCAAATGGGACGTTTCAAGGGTAATGACGGGCATTGTTCACTTTTGTGTGAAGGGGTTGGAATAGTAAACGAGAGACTTGAACACTGTTTTTCACACCACTTTTTCATATTGATGTCAATCCGAGGAACAACCAACCATAAGAGGCATAAAGTCTCATCATATTTTGTATTTGGCTCATACGAATTGTGAGTAGTATGTTAGATAATTGATTATGATTTGAACTGACCATCGTTCAGATCTCATGTTCACGCACAGTCCTCAATCCACCCAGTAATAGGTACACTAGAGGTTGGCTCTTATTATATCTCATCAGAAGTGCATATCCACCGTCCCGTCCGGGCTTTGAATTCCGGTTCCATTGAATAGAAGGCTTGTGCGTTACCAGTGTGCCCACCAGCTCATATCCAAGCTAAACCGAATTTCCAATTCATGCTTGTTCCGGTGTCATCTTGATTGATGGCCAGTCAGTTCACTTTTGACCCGACGTCAAAGAAGAGAGCCACAGTTGACTATCTGTTAACTCCAATCGTAAGCCTTCCACCAAAATCAGGTCTTCCATGCAGGTTGCAGTCTATCTGATTACAAACCTACAAGACTGGATTCATTGTTCACATTTAACTCACAGGTTATTTGTGAGTTACTGTCATTTGCAACTCGTTTATGTAGTGCATTTGCTCATACGTTACTTGAAAACGGATTCGCGAAGTAACAAGGGACAGGGAGCAGTGTGTGCATTTCTCACGTCCTAAGACAACGCCCATTGAAAGCGAAGATAATTCGTTTTGTCCGATGCAGATAAACTAGGTGAATCGAAAAGATAGGAAGCTCGGAACAGTTTCCCTACCTCGCTTTGTCTCATCCACAACTAAACAGAAAATCTGGGAATTCACTGGTCGAGCGTGATGTAAAATGCTGGATGAGAAAAATGTATTTATTCGCATCCAGTACTTTTATATACTTATGCAAAGGATTTAAAAAAGCTGTGCAATTTGCTTATTTCAATGGCATAATTACTGTATTAGTACTAATCGGGTGGGAAATTGTGAAAAACAAAATCACTGTTAAAATGTTTCTGATAGCCGACAAAGAGCACTGAACAGCTGTTTCGTCCTGTTTTGCGGTTCGCCAGCTGTACGTACTTTGTCGGTTATCACAAACATTTCCGCCGCATTCAGATACATTTGAATAGTGGGGAATTAACGATCTCCCAAGGAGTGAAACTCACACCCAACATCATGAGAGAAACCGAATGGGTGAATTCAAATATTCGCCATTTAAAAATCACTATTATATCAATATTACCCAAATCCGTAGCCAGATACAAGAGAACGAGAGGTGTAATAGTTTACCAGATGAATTTTACAAAGAAAAGCGTGGCCTCTTTTCAAACACCTCTTTTTATCTTTGAGCATGTCCCAATTGTTTAATACCTTACAATAATCCTGATCAAAAAGTAAGTAAGTGTTAAAAAATCTAACTTCTACGATTTAAAAGATTGCGATAACGGTAAGACTATTTTGATGATAAGAAAATGCAACAACTTGTGACCATCAGTTTATGAGTTTTGCTGTGTTGTGCTAGCAAACATTATTTTTCTATCTGATATTTCACGGAAGCGAAAAGGGAAATAGAAGAGCACCAGTTTGTCCAAAGTTAGTAGATGACGCATGTTTGAGAGATAGCTTTTCAAAATTCGCTAGCTCCTTTTGGAAGTGAGGTTTTTCATACCCAGGATTTCGGTCAGATCGTTCAATAAACCTGAGGGAGTTGGACAACTGGTTGAATGGTCGAATTCCGTTTTTACCACCAAAAGCGAGATAGAGATAGAGAGAGTAAGAGTCGATCCATTCCAGGTCACACAGCTACCGGTCCTATGATAAAAAGGTTTCCCCGTGAGCATTTCCGTCCCCCGAGCGGTCGTCGGAGGATAAGGCTATTCGTGTGTATCCGGTTAGCAGAAATAGCATCAATCTTTTGCAACCCACCTGAACTCCAGCGACTAACAAGATGGGTTCATTTTATCCAATCAGATTCCAACAATTGCATATAGGATATTGTCAACCGGATGAAATGTACCCGGTGTTACGTGTTCCGTGTTGAATGCTTGCTGTTCCATATCAAAGAATCAGATCATGATTACTATTACAGATTCGGGAGTTTACGAGTAATAGGAGGATAGTAATACAAAACCTAAGGGGTTTAAAAAGAGCCAGTAGTGACTTGAAATTATATAAAACAGCCAGTATGCTGACCTTGAATTTATAGCCAGAACTTTTTTTACTGTATTTCAACTGGTGCGTATCGCAAATGATTAGAATGGTTCAGCTAACGTGTATGTGCGACAAGACCCAGAAGGTTTCAGAAGGAGCACTGTAATCAGTGTTTTGAAAGTCATACTTCGGTCTACTCGATGCTGTGCTTTTGACTTATGTAATACATAATCCAGTATAGCAACTCTATAAATGCTGTAACGTTTACGAACCGACAAATGTCTCACAGGGACCCGTTACTTCAGTTTCGATTAGAACTGTAGGCTATCGTAAGCGACGGGCTTTTGTACGCACTATTATTTTCATTAGACAGCGAAATTGTGCTCGGTATTGTCATCCGATTGTGATCCCCATTCAATTGGTATTGTGGTTATGCAGTTCCCTATCCGTTCTACGCACACAGATCACTTTGCACGGACAACAGAGCCTTCGGTTGACCGCAGCATGGCATTGAGAGTACCAAAGCTTCATTATGGCATACTGAAATTTTTTGAATGTTTTGCAACCCGCACTAGTGAAATCGTTCTGGACGTAGGTCAAGAAACCTTGAAATACCGATCACACAAATAGGCAGATTAAACTATATCTTGTTCGTGCAGTTTTGAAGTCTTAGTTGGTGTGATGTATGGTGACGGTGATTACTTCCCATAGTTACTGTGAGTAGTGCGTTTGTTTGGTTTCAGTTTCTACCTTCACCTCGGTTCGTAGATCCCTACCGCTGATGCGATTCAACAAGATCGATACAGCTACCTCCGCGAATTTTCAGTTCATGTTTCTTGTGGTTTTTGATATTATAAACTTTCCAATCACCCGAAAGAAATTCCCTCACGCCTCCTTGTTGCGGTGCGAAAAAAATCATTCCCCGGTGCGGTTTGTCGCGCACGTCCTGGGAACTTAAAGAACTCTTGCATTTCACGCGGTGCAGTAAATATTTGAGCAAATATACATATTCCTGATCTTTAATTACTGGTCGTTCGTACTGGTTTGAACATTTTAAACAGTTGAGATCGAAAGCTAAAGCAAGTCTGGATCAAGGAGAATTGTCGACTTGACTGGAACACTGGTAGCACACAGACCTTTCAGAATTGCGATCGTGGGTTCGGAAGCCAGAAGGTGCTGGTGCGCATGCATTGTCGGTGAGTTTTACTAGCGTGAAGATCCTGTGTGAATGAGTGAGTATATGATTGATTGAATAAATTGATCGTTGTGCAGAAAGATGAAGTTTAAAAGATGGTTAGGTAACACCAATAGCAGTCACTCTGCATCAATACTCACAAGTACATGTAAATGATTTCACTGTTGTTTAACATGAAAACCGGACGCTGTTGTAAGATGATCCTCGGATTTTCAGGTTCCATTGATTGCGGTTATCACCGTCATGATCTTTACGCAGTGTCCAAGTGTCATAAAATGGGAAAGTGCGAAAATCTGGATGATGCGTTATCGTTGTACCTCCAGACTTGTACAAATCGGATGCAGAACGGTGGATACATGTTTTCTGAGACATGTTTATGAGGTGACATCAGGAAATCACCCCAAACACACCCGAAACAGCATTTTTATGTTTTTGTTCAAAATGTAACCGTTGTACTTAGGTTTGCACAGTCCACGTTCAGCAGACTCCCTGGAACCAAATTCTGCGATACGTCATATTCAGGAAAAACAAGTGTATTTGCAACTCAATTGCTATTTTATGGTACTTTAGAAGTAGAACAAAGTTTCCCAGTTTTACCTTAAAAATGATATTGATTTAATTTTTGTTTTGCTTGGTTGATTTTCGTTGACGAATAATTCTTTCAAAAAAGTTGTCGTTGTTGTTGTTGGTGGTGGTGGTAATCTGATTCGAAAACATAAGACCTTTGGGATAAATAATTTGTGGAAGAAGTTGCAATGAATCTTCTCAAAAAGAAATGTACACACGAATAGACCGGCCAAACAGCGATCGAAAATTCAATGGTCTAATTTTGATCCTCATCTAGATTAGCTGACAGGTCCGTTGTGTCTGGAAGGCTCTCAATTATCGTTCTAGTGGAATCGCTTAAACGATTGTGTGGTGTGCACGCGCTAGTTGCTTCCCGCGCTGCTGTGCGGTTCCCAACCTCTCGGATTTTGATTTCAGGAAAAACATGCTCAAAATGGGAATTAAGATCTTCGAGCGAGTTTTCATCATCCTAATCTACAATTGGGAATAATGTTCGAGGGAAATATTGGAACCCGTTCGCTCAACTTTATTCCACTGATAACAACCCAGGTATAAACTTGTTTAGGCACTTCGCTATTTAGTTTTCACTCCCCCCCCCCNNNNTAGTGTGATACCGGTCAAACCAATGCGGTTAGAAGAACCGGTATTCACATGGAGATTATTCCGGCACAGACGGATTTCGACTGCACTTTCTTCAATGCAGAAGGCAGCGAGATCCATCGGGTTGAAACAAACTACCGTTGACTTGTAGTGCTAACCACTATCTTTTTAGCACAACGAAAAGGTTGCGAAATGACATGTGACTTTTGATTCGTCCATGCTTTCTATTACTAAAACATTTGAATTCCGACTTTGAGGGAACGTGTTCGAGTTACGGGACAGATTGGTTTGTGGATGCGTGAAAATTTTGGTCACAATAATAATATGTGAATTGGGCATACAGCAGAAAACTGAAGTGGGTGGGTCTATCGATACTAGAACTGGGAGTGATTACTTGGCCATTTACTACCCTTCATTCACGGATGGGAACTGATGAATAGTAATTTGTTGTTAACCCTCTGTCTGACTGTCAACTGACTATCCATAAATGCTTTTAATTGACAGTTATCAACAAGGTACACCTAAAAATACCTGTAAAGTTCTTTTTTTACCAATGAACAAAATTATAATGTTCACAAAATGAACAGTGTTCTTAGAGAAGTCCCGGTTAAATTATCCTCGTCTAAGGTATCAATGCAGAGAGAATCCTTGCTTTCAAATCCTACCCACCTCACCCGTTTCACCCAAGTCCAATACAACTTACTGGATAGCTAAAAACAAAAAAATTCGTACTCTTGGAGACACTGAGTAATTTCGGTTGGACTCACTTTCGAATTTTTGTGGCCACCTTCCTTGAGTAACCAATTCAACATTTTATGTTGGTATTTTGTAAAAGCAAAGCAACACTGAAATTTGTGGACTCATTGTAAAGCGATTTAATTTATGTTTGTCCATCGTGTGTATCCACCAAATGTGTGTGCTACCCCAGATCTACAGAACTGTGTAATTTGGCTCACTTTCACAAGTCGTCTCCACCAAGCTAACACAACGTTCCTATGTGACAAACCGTCAAAGCTATGCCTTCCCCAGTATATTAAAGTGTTTAGTATTCAAGCGTTTGACGGATGATAGATCAGAAATCCAACTTTGTGTATTTTACTCAAGTTCAACTCCAGTGTCCATCAAAGGCAAAAGAGCTCAAACATTTGCTTTCAACCCACAACTTAAGTGCACTGTACAATCGGATTCGAGCACAGTGATGATTGTGATCTACAGACTGGATCAATTATGTATAGCGTATTTATGAATCAACGGTGGAAAATGCGAATCAGCAATGCCGGAATAAACGTTGAATTACGTGTGCCCGAGGGTATCACAGAAACTGGCTGATATGCATTCAGTCCAATCACACTATTTGTGATACTGGCCAATTGAACGGTCTTTTCCAGTTGCGTACAAATAAAACAGTACTGGGTTTGTGAGAAAAATCCTATCTCTGTTGATCGTATTATTTTTTGTCTGTACGTAATAAGGAGAAGTCATATACGAATGGCAGGCGTTACGATGTTAAACGAGTTTCGATTATCATCAAGGCAGAGATTCACTGCTTGAATCGGATGTATGTTGAGACCATCCTGGGCAACCAGAGCTGTCGCGAGATGTAGTCGGCATTGAAGCAACTCTTTGGTATACTTGGGAGCTCCTGTCCTGACGCAGAAGAATTAAACCGATAAATTTTCTGCCTCCTCTGGATTCAGTTCTCTACTGTCAGTTTTCACTTCTTCAGAAAACACCAACCCTGTATGTCCAACCGAGGTTCTCAAAGTTTTGAAGCAACTTAAGTCAAATAAGGCCCACGGACCGGACTCGTTAACTTCTATTTTATTGGAAACCTGTGCCGAACATCTTTCGACACTCGTTGCAGAGTTGTTTAATTTGTGTATGTCCTCCGGACCAATCCCTGATTGCTGGAGGGCTTCCCGAATAGGAGCCATTGCCAAGAAGGGTTCTTCAAATATCAACCTATTGCATGTACCTCAGCCCTGTTGAAAGTCTTTGAAAGAGTGCTGTTGAACCGTTTGACTACCCTCTCTGATGTTTTAGGTTCTCTTCCGTTTGCCCATAAGAAATCTCTTTCGACTGTTGACGCTGTCGCGTATGTTGTCCATTCTGTGGTTTCAGTTCTTGATAAGAGTGCTGGAACTGTTCCCCTTATTTTTCTTAACTACGCCAACGCCTTTGGTGCACTTGACCGTGGCATCTTCATGCACCGTCTTCCTAACTGTGACTTAGGATTCGACTTGCTAAACGTTCTTATAAACTATTTCTATTTTAGGACGCGATTTACCCCATGCAATGGTTAAACGTCGTCGTTTTCGTAGGTTAACTCTGGTGTCTTCCAGGGCGTCATTTTCTCTCCCTTCTTTTCTTCCCTGTACATAAACCACCGCCTGTCCCGACCACCTTTATTGCCTGTAAGTATGCGGATGATGTGGTAATCGGGTGCCCCTCCAATATTGATGCTTCTTTCCACCAACTTCAAAGCAGTCTGAAATGCGTTTTTAGTTGGTCCATACCCCGATCACTCTTGCATTATGCTTCAAAATATGTCAACATTCCCCTCAGCCTTAAACCTGGCTCCAGTTTTCAAACTACCTTTATTGATTAACCGGATCTAGTAGTAATAAGTCACAGTGTTCCCAAAACTGACTCTGTTAAATACCTCGGAGTCATTCTATCTTACAATCTCTCTTAGACCTTATATGTATAGAACCAGGTTCGTACACTTTCTTTTATGCTTTCAGGCTTAAGAGGTTTGCTGTTCCCCCAAACGTAATTTTTAAATTCGTGGTAGCATGCATCATCCACCATTGGCTGTACTGTTCCCCTGTATTTTTCGGCTTAAAAGAAAAAGATTTCATATTAATTTCTAGGTCTATAAAACTCCTATCTCGATGTAGCGGCATTGCCAGAGAAGTTCTGGTTGACTTCGTTGTATGCAAACATTTCGACGCATGTGAAAGAATAGCCGGCAGAGTCTTGAGCAACAAAGATCATTGCTTGCACAAAGAACTTACAAAATCCATGTCAAACCCCTATACCCGCTCTCATTATAGGCTGCTTCCCGCACGCACCGCCGCATACAGAAACAGCATCCTCCATTTTCTTGCTCGCTTTCTAGTAAATCGGGCACCAATTATTACAGGTTTGGTTGGACACCTCATGAGTTAGTTTATTTATTCATTTTTTATCTGTCACTATCGTATTCCTGCATGCAGTTTTCGGTCGTTTGTTTCTAATTAATCTATTCACATTCGAATGTCACCCCCTCAATTCCACTGTATTATCCTAAAAAGTCGCTGAAAATTCACCATCCGGGTGCATATCAAAAAGAATAGTTGTGGAATATATTCATTTTCTCCGGTTACACGGCATTTACGATTGTTGAAAATGTATTGAACCTGACCGTATTGTGTATTGTGTATAACTTTTGCAAGCACTGGAGCTCACATTTCGGTTAAAAAGCGTACACGCTAACCGTCACAATGTACATAATCAACGGAGAGAAAAGTTTTCACAGGCATGGAGACATTCATAGGCGAGCAAGATACGATATGGGTGAATTGCGGTATGCATTAATTCGAGATGAAATTTGACGAAATTGAGAGCGTGTTGAATGATGGGATTGACAAAGTGTCAGTTCTGCATTCAATGGGTGATCCGGATCTGTGAGGATCCTCTCGGCAAATTTCACACAGGAAGTTACGTGATACTCGGAAATCTTTACACCGAATTCACTCACAGGAATAGAAGAGACACGACTAATAATGGTTAGACCGCGTCGTAAGACTTTGAAGTCCTGTTTAAGGAAGCCACAAAAAATGACTGGGGAACGGTAGAGTAAGATGGGAAAACACATTGATAAACAAAAGTAGAAATAACTGACTTAGATGCACTAAACTGCCTGAGCTTTCGTATTTAAAATGAAAGGCATCACAGTTTACCAATGCAGTTGCGGATATGGGTTGACCAATGAAGATTGCTATCTATGGTTACCTCAAGATATTTGACAGAGCTCTCCCT
>UZAN01039951.1:66193-97747 GCA_900618425.1 Echinostoma caproni
GAGTGGCGCATGCAACCTAGAAACTACTGAAACCAAAACTTCAAGTGAAGATTGGTATCTTCAGGGATCAGAGGATGATACAAAGTCAGTGATCGATAGTACGAGACTTGTGGCGTTTTTGACGATACCTCGTGATAAAACAATTTCAATCTCCCTAGCTCGTTTCCAAGTTCCTTCTGCGGAATCGTAAATGTCATGGCAAAACTAAAGAAAACTTTGAGTTATATGCCTAGAATCAGAATAAACCTTCACACAAGAGTGTTAAATCACTTTCTAGTTTATTCAACACTATGGGAAGAAGTTTATAATCTTGTGAATAGCGTGTAAACCTGTGTGCAGTCAACTGCGCTATGTATTCTGGCCTCGGCCGCTATTTGTGAAATTAATTTGTCCGACGCATACGCATTCTCACTTCCACTTTACCACTTTTAAATTTCGGAAGCCTGCCCGATTAGTTTCCATGATGATGATGATCATCATCATCCGAATCATCAAGCTTGTCACTTCGACCCATGGAAACCGGTCGTCTCTTCATACCTCTTAAAGGAAACCAAGCTTGATCGATCCAAGAGTTAATGTGGGATAAATCTCAGTAAGGCATGGGCAAAATCGTGCGTAATACGTGGAATCCAAATGCTTTGGAGTCAACCAATTTCAGCTTGTTTATGGTGAATCTTCTGCTACATGAAGTGAACGGGGTAGGTCTTGTACTTGTAATCTTTTTAATGTTTGAAGGGGTGTTGTGTTTCCTCACTGGTTTACGGTCAACTGTTCTGATTTGTGGGCTGCATTATGTAGCACATCCGAAATTGTTTATCCTTGTTTTGTTTATTTTTAAATTAAAAAACAAAAATTATTGGGACAAAGTGATTTGAAATTCATCATGAGAAATCGCTTCCGTTCTATAATCGTAAAGACTTTCCCCTTTTCTCAAATTTCATGAGTAGTACGGTAAATGAAACAGGTGTTGACCAAACCGTCTTAACGCTCACGACGATATAGACGACGACTGAGGTAGTGATTCAGTCGGTTTGCTCCCACTTCATGCGTGGGTTAGTGGACCTTTTTTCATTTGAAACCTGATCTGATCTCCTCACATGACCCAGTCTCTCATCTTTTTGTAAGCATTATAAGCAGTTTTTAAGCTAGTTGCTCAGTTAAGCGATTGCTTACGTGGGCCTGCAGGACTATCGAAAGAAGGCTATGAATCGATCAGAATATTATTTTAAAGGATGAAAAGAAGTCAAGAGAAGATAGGTAGTTTGACAATCTGTCTAATGAAACTATGATAGCCCAACTATTGTAAAAAAACAATTGTGGTTGATAGGTAAATATCATCAAACCCAAACTATGACAAATTCAAATTTATTTATAAATCCTAATTGGTCTGCAAACGGAAGTGGAATAGTAGAATGATATGCGATATACGGAACGTATCTCTTGAGGACTAGTGTAGGTTGAGATGGAGAACCGAAATATAAATGACCTATCACACATCGAAACGCCAAACAAGCTCCAAAAGGCTATCGAAATCTTCCGTGGCCAAAATGATCTAGGCTTTTACCGTATTCAATTTATTTTTGAGTGGAATTTGATGTGCATATGGAGATATAACTACTCCAGTCGTCATCGTGTGTATGCTATCAATACACCATTTAGTTCGGGATACATTTACGGATCCACAACAGCGCCCCAAAAATTGGTCTCACAATCAGGTTGACATTTTTGTCTTTGTGATCAAACACTACTCCGAGGCGTCCTCATGAAAAGGAGGTGAGATGGAACAATTCGTAGGATTGTATACTGCAATACTGGATGGGTTGTAGATAGATGCCAATCAGTATTAATTGGAGCCGAGAGAAATATACATATGTGATCAGCACAGAGGATAACCTGCAAGCGAACCTGGACAAGCTACATCCCATTCTTACAGCGAATGGCTATACCAGGTAGCTGTGAGCAGAGGTGTATCCAGATACCTACATAAGCTGTGGTACTTAACTTTTCCTAGAGAAAAACTTCCATTTGCTTAGCTTAAACCATGATATCAGTTTAAGTTCCTCACTCTATCCGCTTAAGGACCATTGTCACTGTTTTATTAAACACAAGAAGCATGTGAATGGCTAGTTCCCAAGAAATTGTTGTAACTGATAGAAATTTCTATACACATGGATCAAAGAGTTCATCCCTTCCTGAATGACTGATCCATATGACCAAAGATCATCCTCTTCACCTCGCACACACGCATCATCCACTGCCACACTCCACCAAAATGCCCTCACCACAAAACACCGAACGCACACAAATAGCTTCCATCATCTACTTATCGATACCTATTAATGAAAAATCATAGTCGGACCCAAAACCCGACACATTATGTAAAGGTGTAGTACACTCTATCGGAACAGATCATGTATAGTTTTATCTAACCCATCGACGTATAGTTTGCGTGGACGATCCCGAAATTACATCCATTCACATTCACATACTCCACTATCTCATGTCTGCTGATCTCTATTCACATATGAAAAGAAGAAGCTTTCGATGTCCGCGTCAATTCGGTTTGGAATGCGTGCAACAGAGCAGCAGGTTATACCCGTCAGGCAATCGCTATATGAGAAGCCTGAAAATTCACTATTCAGATATAAAGTTCATCAGAAAAACCAACACCTACGGTTTCTGGGTAGATGAAACGACGAAGAGGAAGCGGTGCACAGCACCATCTCTCCAGTATTGGTCGACCTTCTGTGTTTGACATAAGCCCATAACGAAGGATCNCGGAAAGGATTAGTTGAATGACCAGCTTCTAATAAAAGGTTTATCTGGAGTGAACCGATCGGTGCCACCGGTGTGTAACTCAGTAGGGTAGTATCATGTGGTTTGATAAGGCAAGGTTTTAGCGTCTTGTTCGTGGAAAACAAGGAGTGATCTCTGTTCTACCAGCGGCTTCAATTGTCCATTCAACACTTCGGTGATTTTGAATCAGTCATGGTTCTGTGGATGAAAATCTGCTCACTCTTCACATCAAACCAAGTAGCGACCCACACCATGACAGAAACCCAGCCATCATCAAACCTCTTTGCATTTAGTCCGTTGTGTCCCTCTGTCCATTCTGTTTCAAGAATCTTATAATTCCATATATTACTTGTTGGTGGAACACAGCATTATATTTACACACGATATTGCTCTATTGTGTGTTGCAGCTGATAGCTCCACAGTTACACACATATAAGTACGCGTGACGAAGGTTCATACTTTTACAGTACCACACAAATGAAAGTGAAACTGATAGCTGTTTCTGCTAGCAAATGGGCTGTTATCTTTCCAAGAAACAGAAACTGATTAATCAGTTTGTTCACACGATGTCTAGCAACGCTTATTAAAACAACAACAACAACAACAACAACAACAACAACAACAACAACAACAACAACAACAACAACAACAATAACAGCAACAGAAGTTACGGTGAAGGATCCAAATCTTACGAAGAAATCTGGTCAGATATGGTATTACCGAGTTTTGTGTGCAGTAGTTATTGCTTATGTGTAGATAATGGCGAACACGCATGGTGAACGATGATACGAATTCGATCAAGTCAGAGGACGTGTGTGTGTGTGTGTGTGTGATGTCAGATAATATTTTGCTCAAAAGTGTGTTTCATGGTTCGAGTGGTTTTCAGAGACAAGCCACTGCACATGGTTAACAAGATGAAGTTACGTGGAGACTAATTTTAAATCGCTTAGAGAAGCAGACCAGGAAAGAGAACACGGAAAGCATAAAGCTTATGCGGTCAGAACCGAAAGAAACGATACCGGGAGATAACTGGTGGAGCAATGACATACGGTAGTAATCCGATTGTTGGAACAGTACCGATTACTGCTAGCAAAGGTCACGTTCTGCATGAATGCTCAGTGCATGCGTTTCTTTCTTTTCTGTAGCTGTCTTCTTCTCTCACTCACTCGCTCGCTCACTCTCCCATATGCGACACTCTGTTCACATAAGGGCTGCATATTTGTTGTCCGCTGCTAATGAAAAGTTTGTAATCAGATTTGGAAGCTAGGCAAACAGGTGAAAAATGACTTGGTGGACCATTTGAGAATGAGGCAAATCGGCTGGATTCTGGGATTTCTTGAGTAGCATGCTGACGGGCATTGATGTATTGTGTAAGTCCGGTTGATGATAATGATGATGATTCCAAATCTGTAGTTTTTTTTATTATCGTCGTTGTTCCAGAAGAGTATCGTATCTGGTTATTCAGGATGATCATTTCTTGTGGTAGTTGAAAATTACTGTCTGCTATCTACGAGTTGATACTGCTTTTGGGTTCCATAGTTTCCATCAGAAACATAATAAGGCTATGTATCTAGTTGTGAATATGTATCATTACATCTATGTTTTACCAGCGATCATAGTAATATCTAATTGCCCATTTAAATATAGAGAAATAAGGAATTCCATTATCAAAAGCATTCTTTTGCGCATAAAACGATGTCCACTGTTTGAATTAGTTTCGATACCTTCAGACCAAATTTCGACGTGCAATATTGGTTTGCAATGGTGCGCAGTGATTCTTTGGGAATATATCATTTGCGTCTCAACCATCTACCAAGACGGCAGAAAACTGCAGTTTATATCGTTTATATCGTTACACTACATTGTGGGTTTTGGCTAAAGCTTGATGGGAAAAGGTGTAGAATACGATAGGGACGAATCATCACACTTTTACCACTGCCAAGGCAGTGACAGTGTGACTGACAGTTCTTTTTGCACACACAGGTCAGGTTTCCATTTTCTGACCGAATCACATGATCAAAGGTCATCACTCAATTCGACTACTCAAACTCACACACATGCACCACCCAACACTAACACACTCAATAACACTACACCAGTACCAATCCCATCCTTACTCAAGGACACGAACACACAAACAGCTTGCGTCATCCATCGCTCGACATTTGTTGATGACGAATCACGGTCCGGACTCGACAAACCGATTTAAGATAATTTATGCCAAAACCAACCTCCGACTGATTAGGTTCGCGGAGTACGTTGCAATCAGGAAATGGAAAGCTGACGTGTGTGTGCAAAAAACCGTCAGTTATTACACTGTTAATGCCTTGGCAAAGGTGAAAGTGTGATGATTCGTCCCTGTCGTATTTCTGTGTAACCTAATGTACTGCTCAACGATACAAACTGGAGTTTTCTGCGGTATTGTACCTGTTGAGATGCAGCGAGATCTGCCTTGGAATAAATAGTACAAACTAACTTTGTTGTACTCTGCTTTCAAATTTATCTCGGGAAATAAATGTTTCAATCTAACAACAGCTGAAAGTCAAGCACTCGTAATCCTCCTCCTCCTCCTCATCGTCGTCATCATCATCATCATCGTCATAATTGTCACATCATCCGAGTCATCATTCGAGTGAACCGATTCATCATCATTGGTGTGATGAATTATTACTTTGAAATGGATGGTTTAAAGTCACGTATTTCAGTAGGTACCGTAGTATGTTTTTCTAAACTTACTTTCGGTTTTTGAACTAGAACCAAACATAAAGTGATTTCCAACCTAAAGGATGACAGTTTTCATCCACCCTCAAGCTAGATTTCATTATTCACGTCATTGCAGAAAAGAAAACCTGACCCGTTTCCTGATATGCAAGACCCATGCTCCGGAAATTAAATTCTCACTAATTTCTTAATTTCTTCATGGAAAGACATCAGAAGCTTTTGCAAATATTGAGCATTTTTCCTCAAGGAAACGAAATCCTGTTAATGCCCGATG
This sequence comes from Echinostoma caproni, assembly GCA_900618425.1. Lineage (NCBI taxonomy): Eukaryota > Metazoa > Platyhelminthes > Trematoda > Plagiorchiida > Echinostomatidae > Echinostoma > Echinostoma caproni. The sequence continues at coordinate 71,985 of UZAN01039951.1, forward strand.
CTTTTGTGGGAAAGCACTCTGATGCTCTCTTGATAGCCATATGGTGTTATACTCAAACTTGAGAGCTAAATTCCCGTAAAATGCAATTTTGTGAACAAGCTGTTGTTAATTTCATTATTTCCGGTGTACAAGTTGTACATTCAACACAATATTAAATTTCCGTCTCCTACCGAGAAACTTGTAATGTGGTTGAAAAATGAAGTTCACATAACACTACTCTTTGCTCTGATCAGTATACATCATTGCAACAAACAAATCTTGTCGTTGTTTAGTTTTGTGTTGATTGATGGATATCGATTTTGTGCCGATCTTGATCGATTTTCTTCATCATTCAGTCAGTGCCTTATCGCTTAAATCATTTGAAGAAATTTACACGTAATTCATTTCCTTGTAGTACTATTTTCCGTCTTGCTCCTCATTTTGCAACTCAGACTACCACTACTTTAATTTACAATCACACCGAAACTTCTCGTTGATTTTAGTTCATGAAATGGCTTAAAGAAAGTCACCAATCGCTTTATGCACCGAAGCTATACTTTATACACATTTGACCAATGACTGCCGTCCACTGTCATCACCGAATAGTTACCTGTTGGGATTGGATCTCGTAAGAGCAGTATGACAATGGCGTGATTTGCAGTTCATGCTCACGCATGTCTAGTGAATGCGGTTATTCACTAACTATATGTGAGACATTGAATGTTTATTGGGCTGGGAAGCGAATCCCATGGTATTTCTTTGGTGCCCAGTTTACCGGTATGACCATGAGGCGCTATAATTCACTTGCAATCCAAGACGTTCCATGTCGAAGTCATCCGTAGCCATGGTACAGCAATAATGTGTTACCTTGGCTGCTTGTTCCTACGAGATTCATCATCTGAGAGCATAATGCATTCTACATGCGGGTTGTCTGTAGCTTTATGCCATTTTGAAGGAGACTTTCACAAATGATTGTCTGCTCACTCAATAGCTTCTAGTCATTTGGTTTGATTTTTTCTCGAGATCAAGAAGTACTGTTGCGTGATTAGCTCCTGTGTCCGCCGAGGTTGACGAACAGATATCAAGCGTCAATTTCCGGAATTTCATACATGTCTTCGGGAAATTTCTTTGAGTTGCATTCCTATCGTTTCAAGTCCATCCCTAGGAACTATTCTGTTCAACTTGGAATCTTTCGTAGTTGAGTATCGTCGTTGTGTCGAATTACATCTGCGGAGAGACTGTGCGAGGTCGAATGGAGTGGCGTTTGTCGAATATTAGATTTGAACAATGATACGCACATCGGAGACATGCAGGTCAAATAACTTACGGTTTTCTGATGATACTGAGACTAGCCAGTGTTATTTATTTGAGTCATATTTGCAGGCGAATTACTCTCTGGCACAAATCCAGAAAGCAGCACCGAATAATCAGGATGATATTCTGACCGTTTGCATGACACGACCGGACGCGGTGACAGTAAACCTGAGCTTCGACCAAGCGGAGTCAAATTCGGCGATTATGCAGAGACTATGAAATTTAGCTTGAATCACTGAATGCGATTTCTCGGCAAACTTTATTTTTCCGCCCATAACAATACTACTTTGTGGCCTTTTGGTGTGTCCCGACTGCTTTCTGAATCGGTGCTGTGTGGACTCCGATTTTTATCAGTTGCTAGTACGGTTACAAGCCCCATTTCAGTTTTTGACAATAGGATGGATGAGGAAAGACTAGGAGGTTACGTGCGACTGGTGATATTGAATTTCGACCTAATACGCCTCATATGTATACCTTTTCCATCCAAGAGGTTTTCATCAACTTCCGTTCATGACGATCATGCAAGTCAAAATAACCGGGATCATTTAGGGGAAGGCAGTATGGCTGGTGAAAGCCACGGTATTCTATCGATTGGATTGAGTTGTCATGCTTTTAGTCGTTCGGCGCGTATCGTGATTCAATTATTGGTTATCTAGCACTAAAAGTCCACTAAACAGGCCTATATTTATTCTCGCTAAAATCACTTTCAGTTGNCTTTGAGATGTAAGGTGTTTGATTGCATGATTCATGCTTATGCATATGCTTTTGGTGGTGGGCAGCTTTGCTGTCACCCACTTCATTACCACCAGTTCATTACACCAGTGTGGGGTGGTGTCCTGTCTATATCCGTGAATGAGGCTGTAAAAGATGCTCGCTGGCAAAAGTCAAGGTGCCTCATACGTTCGATGAACAACTGCACATTTAGAACAACAGTGATAGTCCCTTCATATTTTTTTTGTGCGATGAACTTACCTCAATAGTTGGTGTTTGATTGTCTTCAGCCACAAGCAGAATGCGGATACGTCGATCCGGCAGTCGTACACCGCCCGGTCCGGAGACTGTATAATGCACGGTAACGAAACGATCCTGAAAAGAGACGGGTGTTGACAAACATGGAGTTCCGGCTCCGAAATGCACAGACTCACTACAAATAAGAGAAAAACAAGCTGGACTTCGTCGCTCTCTTACCAGTAAGCTTACAAACACAGTAAACAAAACAAAAAAGTATATTAACAATAGTCGTTTTCATGTTTCTTTTCATATTTCTACATTCAATTTTGATAGAGGAATATCGGAATAAGCCATCTAGAATTTGATGTTCTCCATTCAAAAATAAATACCAATTCAGTGTAGTTGATGCAAACAATTTGTACGTACTTTGATTGTGCAAAGGTGACAAATCTATCTCGCCAACTTTTCCGAATAAGCTGTGAAGCAAGTAAGCGAGTAGTTCAGGGGCTGCAGTTCGTGACATCGTTGTCCTCAAATCGTGAAACACTGTCAATGAAATGTTATTATGCGTTCCATTCGTTCTATTGCACAAAAATTCGGTGCCGTGGCAAATGTCTCGATATTTCCTTTGTTCAGTTTTTGAAGAGGTATGTATTTCATTTTTCTATTGTTATAGAATACGTATTTTTGAATTTTTGACTAACAATACCGCAGAGCTCATCGCCTCGGCGGATGCTCAGTTTTTTCAATCAATCACATAATGGGTAAGATATCGAGTTGAGTTTCTCTCCGATATGAGATCATCAACGTTGTGCTTTCACTCGGATTCGAACTCCGAATCCATCAAATGAATACGCATGTTACTACTGTGCCAAGTAGTATGACAAATTTAGGTATAATTTTAGAGATCGTTCCCAGAGATAATCAGTCAGTTGGAACTAACCTCAAAGCCCCAATCTGATCAGGTTTGCCATATAGTCTCTGGTACTCAACTCTAACTGAATGATTTCTGAAGGATAGTTAATAAAATCAGTGATATTCACCCCGTGATGTTTATTATCCATAAGACATTGTGAACTAGGTTTAACCTAACAGGTTTAGGTGGCCAAGCATAACCATTAATTTCTTGGACGATCGGATTTGGTGGCAAGCTTTCATTTGACATCACCATTATACAGCTAAATGTGAATTACTTCCGTCTTGTTGGTGGAATGACCTAACCGACTGTCACTGACGTTCCAACGTACTTGAAATGACAATTCTAATCACCCCGGATGTAGTCGAGTAGGCACGTTGGAAACACGCATGTGCGCATATTCAATGCGAGGGGTTCGCAGTTCAAATTTCAAGGGAGGCCAATAGCGATCGATTCGCGTTCATGATGAGTTCGGATTGGGGAGAAATTCGAGCCTAGGTATCAATTATTGAGTGTGCGCAACTGACTGAATGAACTCACGATGGAGCGCGTGATGATGAGGTATGAAGTATTGTTCGACAAATTCAAGTATGGTTTGGCTTGAGTTTTCCATATCACATTTTAGAAACCTTGACAACAACTGGGTAGACCATCATGTGTGACCCGATAAAACACATGTTGAACATTGTCAGTGTGAAAGATCTGACTAAGGAGGTTATGCAACAGCAAGAAGGGGTAAACAGTCAGCGATTTCGAGAGAGAGTGTGTGAGAGAGATTTTCCACGTTGCACCGCTGACCATTTTCACCCATGGATATTGATACCTTATGGTCCGCACCAAATCTCGTTGCATACACAGTTCACAATATTGATTCCTATTACCTCGACCCCGGTTAAGAATCTAGAGTGCAAGTCTTTCAACCGACTATTTGTTTGGATGGGAACACTTTTGAACGATGAACTACAATTGATCAAATCCCTGATATCGAAAAGCTATTTCTTTGAACAGAGGACACAAAAGAACAATGTTGCACAGGTTATTTGCAGAAAACTTTCGATATATCTCCTCATTTACATATCACACTAGTACCATTAATTTCATCACGCAGTACTAAAGTGTGGACGGATAAATTGCAGTTACCGTTGGTGATCTTTGAGGTAAAAACTAGCTATATTTCTATCATAACAGAAAAAGAGTTGCAAATAAATCATTCGGCTTGCACAGTTGATGTTTTCATCTTTTTACAACAATCGTCTCTGCCAGCGAATGCAACTGAGAGGTTGGAACAAAGCTCACGTCATTCGATACCTAGTCTCTGACACTTGGCAATCAATCGATGATACTGGTGCTCAACTTTGGGGATGGAATTTGATCTTCACAGTCTAGGTGTGTTCGTTCACAAGTTCATTGACCATCCACTCGGGAATGTGCTCAGTCTTCTTTTATTGAATGTGTTTAGTTCGAGTGACCGAACATCCGCAGACGGATAGGCGCAAGTGAGGGGATTTAGCCTATAACAAAGACGGCTGCTTGACTGTAGGAGGAGCTCGAATTCAATGGCAGATGTGAGACCAAAAATGAGTGGATCGTGTTCCATTCTCGTTTAATGAATGAACTGAAAAGATACTTCACCTGTGCACATCAAGGCGCTTAAAATAAAGTGGTCGAACAATCTTACGTTTCGATGGTGACCTCTGTTTTTTTTCATTTTACTTTCAGCGCTGTACATTTTAAATGACTTTTTTCAAACAACCGTTTGCATCAGTAGTGTAATATACTACTGTCATTTCTGTTCGCGAGATTACCGATGGGACGGGTTTATTTTTGTTTCACCTTACGAAACATTTGGTCACTTTGTGATTGGCAGCCCATCAAAAGTGGATGTTAGTCACCATTACTCCCGAGATTTAGACTGTGCTATGGATATGAGAAGGTACACGAAGATGTTTCCGTTAAGACTCTCTCAGTTAACTTCGAAGAATACTATATTGCGCTTTCTTTCTCCAATAAGGTAGTTTATTCGTTGACTGTCTTCCTTTTTCAAATTTGAACACAGGGCTGTCAATCGACCACTAAGTTAATATACATGTGAATGTGGCTTTGCCAATACATATTCTCACATTTTAGTAGGTCCAAATCACTCGCATACATAGAAACTTTTCCCGGCTATGTAATGTCTGCCCCTCACTCTCACATTTCGGTAATTCACACTGCCCGATATTTTCTCACTCTGTTGTATTTGATATTGATGTATTGTACCAATGGCCTATGCGTAAGAATCGATATAGTCGGATGGCTTCCTCTTCAAACAAATCCTCCTTTCACAGGCGGTATTTACAGTTGTCTTGCAAACGTTCTAGGTTCTCGCATTATTCGGTCCGCTGAAAAAAATCTATCCGCGTTCTAGGGAGTATAACGACGTCTTACGTGTTAATATTGACTGCATTGGCAATGCATGCAGGAGGGTTAGAGTTTGTTGTGCAGTTACAGTAGTTATGGATGCCTGTAATGGATCGGACCTAATTCAGTTTAAAATTGCTTTGGCGCCCATCACACCGAATGTAGTTGCTTGCCAAGGCGGTCAAGTTTGTTTGCTTTGTATTTGAGGTCCTTTCAGATGTGTTCCTCTGACAGCAACCGTGATGCATTTATCGGGTACTTTTCATCACCAATTTGCTGACATTTTCGTCCAGCAGGGGCAATTCTGAGATTGACTTAATCACACCGTGCTTTGTTAGGAAGATGAGCTGGATGACAAACAGTGTGATGATTTCGTGACCAGAAGCCAGTTCACTAATATCATATAAACACATCGGAAATGGAACATATTGCTTGCCTCCTATTTAGGTTTTTTCAATGAGTAGAGTTAATAGATTGTGCGGTTTACAACCAATACCATGTTTTTCTTTTGATGTACGGGACCAGGGATGAATGATACAAATGACGGTTAGGGTCTGGTTTGGGTTCAGTGTGTGTACAAGAAAACATTATTTGAATTAGACCGGGCATTTTGAACTGGGAGGTTCTGATGAAGCTGAATTTTCTTCACGTTTCAGCTTATCCAATCATTACCAAAACAGTGAAGGATCGCAAAATCACAAACAAAGAACTCGGAGACAATTGAAAGCTCACCTAATGTCGACTTCCCTCAGGTACATTATCCTATTTACCTTTACAGTACCGTTACGTACAATGCAAATATCCTGATTTGTTACGAGTCTTCTCCCGTGACTGCCTGTTATAAGTTTAGGTCACAGAGTCAAAGGGGAACGGTTAACTCCGTCGGTGGGTCTGGATTCGCACAGGGATCGTGACAGTGGGGGCAGTAAGGTGGATTACATAGGCAGCTGAAAAGTGCATTGGTTTGTGCTAACTGACAACGACGAACAGTCTTCGATGGATTATACATAAATAAGGAATTGCACAAAATGGTATACGATGACCGGTCTTGATTAATGCACGATCTGCCGAAACATCCGGGGTACAAAAATGTTGCACTCAATAAGCGCGTGGAAGTTCCGGCAAAACAACAGTTCCCTCAGTTTCAAGCATTGATTCGTCACAGAATCATGCATGACCGGTTACTGCGACCTGTGTAATCAACAACTGCATATATACAGCGAATTTTCACTCATTGCCGAGACTCGAAGTAGTGACACCCGAATTCGACTACAGACATCGGGATTGTACGAAACCGTTTGATCTCGCTGCTGTGCTTTGTTCGCCCGAGTGTATAAATAAACACGGAATCTGTCCGGCAATTGATTCGTCTGGAACATGTTCCGAGCGGTGTAACTACTCCCCTCTACATTGGTCTGCCCAAATCCGACGGGATATCGGAACTCCAATGTGTCGCCGAATGGGGTATGGGATTACAAATGAGCAACGAGTGGTGTCATTCGGATAATCAGGTTGAATGTGTACCGGTGTAGAGCCGTCCGTTTCCAAAACATCCTAGATAGATTGAAATCCGTAGGATAGAATCCCGTATTGAAGCGCCAGGCCAATTTGGATATGAGACTATTTTCTGGGGTGCTACTCTTGTTGGTCTCGTTTGTGGTTTCCGTAGAACAAATGCACAACCGTAAATGTTTCCAATCGGATTTGCAGCAAACAGGCTTCTTTGCGACTGTTTGATAGGGGAATTTCGGATCAGGATCGGTCATGCTGGCCATTTTTAAAGTGCCGGATAGCGTCATCCCATATATATAATCCTAACAAGAATTACGCAACAAATGTTTTCGATAAAAATATCTCAATACGGATACTGTTTTTCGTGCATAGCATCAAACCCTCGGATTCAGTTAACCCCATATCTTGGTCAGCAAAATAAGATGGCACGTTTTTATTCCATATTTTGAAGCATCGAAACCAAAACGTGAAGTCGATTACTGCTTTATTGATTTGAACTGACTATCCGTCGGACTTCACCTTCACGCACAATCCTCAGTTCATCGGTTCAACCGTGAGCTGGTTGGCATATTGGTAACGCGCACGCCTTCCATGCGATGGGTCTGGAGTTCAAATCTCGGACGGGACGGTGAATATGCGCTACTGGTAAGCGAAACTCGAGTCGAGTGCTTCCGAGTGTATGGTTGAACCAATGCACTGAGGATTGTGCGTGAAGGTGAAATCCGACGGATACTCAGTTCAAATCAATAAATATCAATTATCCCACACCACTACTCACAAGTAACGGTGATTTAAATGCGGATTACTTCTTTGCATTTCATGAGCAATCTTGAGGTATTGCTGAATGAGAGTGACTATTAGATATCTTCAACCAAACTATTCAACTATTGTGACGAAAGAACTTAGTTCTTACAACCACTAGTATTATATCCTAGTAGTCCTGTTTCGATCGTAAATGTGAATGAAAGAAACTAAACTGACTGAACTACGACTGTTGCTAAATGTAGCGGAAATTATCGAATTTTGAACGAGAGAAAAAGAGAGAGAAAAACTACAGTCAGTTATTCCTCTCAGTATGTTGACCGCCCCCTCTCCCAATTATCAAGCATTTCCACGTGTTTCACAAACATAAAATCCGATAAAATCTAATGCACTTGGTTGATGAGATCGATAAACGGAATAAGGTATCAAAAATGGAGAATAGGATTCCAGTGGATAGATTCGCTAAAACGACATAAATTTGCTATTGAAAACTATGTGGTAATATGTGGAAACAAGAGAGAAGTATGAAACGCAGGAAGAAGGGGAATTTGATACATTCAGTTCTCTTTAAAAATTTCCAGAGAATAAACATCATCATCATCATCATCATGTCGACAAGTAGACGGTGTGGTAATGGGAAGCTCACTAGGACCAGTGTTAGCAGATATATTATGGGATATCTAGAAGAAACAAAACTCCGACAATCAATATACAAGAACATTTTCTATAAGCTTCATGTTGAGGACACGTCTTTTGTTGTCAAAAAAGGACCATGTGTAAAACATCCTAGACATTTGGAATTGTCGTCACCCCAATATGAAGTTTAGCGTAGAGCATGAATCTAGGACATGCTTTCAATTCATAGCTCTTCAACATACGTGAAGGGAACCTGACAATGTCTGAAGGTTAGGAGCTTCTGTGCAGTACAAAATAAGTGAGTCCTAGTAAAGGATTTATTTTCTAGAGCAAAGCGGATTTGTTCTGCAGAAAAACCTGAAACCTATCTTGCGCTGATATCCTGTGCAGTGCCAAGTATGGCAATAACACGGATACTAGATGGAGGATATGCAACGTACCAAAGAAAAGCGTTCTCATTACATTGCCGTTTAAATTTGATTAGAATGAAAAACTAGCAAAACATCGTTTGAAACAAGCTGTTTCAAGAACTTTCTACGCCGTCGCGCTAATTATTATCAGTTAAAGCGAGGGAATGCTTACTGGATCCAACTTGCATAAGCTGAACTCTCAAGTTGCCTCCTCGTGTATCTACCTACTTCAATGCACTGTTGGTAGCAAATATATAAAAAGAACTGAAAGACGTTTGGCCACTAGGATCGTAGAACACTTCCAGATAGATTTAGCGCTAAGTGACATCGAAGATTCTTTACTGCTATATTTCCCGCCATCTACTGGACTGGGAAATTTGCATTTATCCGAAGCAAGCATTCTGCCCGTTAAGCCAACAGTATACTGGATGCGTGTGTGTGGGGTTGTTACGGTTTGTTGAGACCGTAGCCATTCGGCGTCACAAATCAGAGCTCTGTAAAACGCCAGACGTTCTGATTAGCCTCGACCCACCAAGATTCCGATAAACGGGCAAGTTCTCCCAACCCTTCCCTCTGTTCAACCCGAGTATGGTTAGTGACCTTTAACACTCGTATCGATTTTGCTTAGTCGAGTGTTTTTGGTGATTCCAGACTTGTCAGCGTTCTGATCGAACTTTCACATGAATGCTTTTGTACACAGCAAAAAAGGCAGTTCCGTTTGGAATTTTATGAAGTGATGTGTGTGCTATGGAAACACATAATATGCTGGTTTCCTATGGTCATAGTAATGATTGAAACAGATGCCGCGTTTGATTTACAACTTGAGCATCACCATATTACTTCCGAAACGTGATGAATTGTTTTTCGTAATCCGTTGTTGGTCAGTCTTCGATTAACGCCTTCCGTGATTCAAACGTGTTTCAGTTTTTGACCGACAATAATAGAATTGTATTATTACTATTATTATTTGTGCTCAGTGTGTTTGTGAAGACAGCCGAAAACAGTCCTCCTGATCTATGCAATGCAAATCTCATTTGCACCTAGGGGAGTGGATTTGATGCCCTGGCATCGAGTTGGCTGAGGTCAGACGCATCTAACCATCACAACACCTGAAACAGGATCATCGCACTGATTCTTCGGGGTTTGTTTCTCTTAAATCCACCCCTCGAGCTGCAAATGAGATTTGTATTACATAATTCACACTGTGAGTTCAAGCATAAGAACGAACAGACAGACGTTTGTTGGATGCGCATACCTGACGAGTGGTAAAGTTAGCGAAACCAATCGTGTGCTTCTGGGAAGTTATGTCCAGCAGTTTATATATTACTCACTATAAAAAACTTCCTGATGCCTTATTTAACAGAAGATGCATTCAGTGTAAGGGAGCCATTTCAGAAAGAGAGAGAGAAAGAGTGAGAGAGTCATGATGTTTTCCCCCTTTTGGTGCAAACAAAATGTTGCAATTTATTGTGCGAAATGCGAAAGTGAGGATTTAACGGTCTCTCCTCGGATAAAGAGAAGTGCGAAATTTGGACGGTGTTGATGCTACTGATAAGGTTTTAGCACACACACGAACACCGATTTGCTGAGCTTCTCTGCTAGAACAATCTCGCGCAATTCAGATTGAATATCTGCAATCGATGGCGACAATCGTTCAGCTGGTCATTTAAGAGTATAGGCTTTGATACAATATGCCCATTTCTTAACCACAATTTTCAAATAACTACATTTAATATACCTTAAATCTTCTAAATTGAGGCAAATATCTTCATGAGTAAATTTGTTGTTTTAAATGTTCAGTTACCCATTAAGATAGATATGACGGAACAAAATATCTTCATCTGCTGATCACAGTAATGCAGCTGTGAACCATTGGCTTAAAATTGTCTACTTCTTCCACCAGTCTTGAAATATCATCAGATTCTTTGTTGAACGTGGGAACGGAGAGCAAATTACACAAATCAGAAGTGATACTATTGTACCGCAATCTTCGTTATTTGGTAAAGCAATATTTTTAAGAGGTGTGCGAAATTTCAATGATTGCTGTTGTCTGCATCAAGTTCACAGCTATCGAGATTGAAGGCAAGGATTTTCATCATCCCGAACGTCGCAATGTGGACTTTTCTGTTGATGGACAATATCTACAAAGTGCATATATTTCAAGTGCCACCTATGTGAACATATTTTCTGTCTGAAAGCTAGCAACTAACCACCACACCATATTAGTGCAGATTTGCATAGAGATGTTTGGGCGAAAGATTGGACTATGGATGTTTGGTCTGTCGGATCGTCAAACAGACCGATCAAACAGGTCCGCGTAGAAGTTACATGATCGTAGCATGAAACAGAGCAATAACATTGGAATTGCTCGTTTTCATTTCATTGCTGTGAGAGGTTCATTTCGAGGCACACCCGTTTGGGCGAATCTGGCTGGCAGTCTGTTCAAGGACACGCGATAGACGGGGTCCGAAAAATAGTCCCATTTATTCAAGACCTTATATAACCTATCTGAGTAGCTCCTTAGGGAATGAACGAATGTGAATGAAAAAAAGCCACCGAATTCACTTTCTCAAGAACGAGTGATTTTCTAAATTTACCAATTAAATCAGAATTCGGTTATCGTGTTGCACTGAACAGCATAAGTTTAAATCAGTGCGTCAGTGCTAGTCTGTGGTTGACTTGCATCGATCTGTTTAGGTTCAACCTACTGGGATGGATGATTATTTGATTCAATTCATATGTAAACCGCATTGTCATCATTAGACCAGCTTGGCCAACAATTTTTCACCGACGTGACCGTCTGAGGTTGTCACGCGTACAAAAAACCGGTTCGCATATAGGCACATCATTGTACGTCGTGAGCCTGACAGTGAGCTTTCATCTTTGATCCATTGACACCAGTGACATTGGACCTTGACTTGACTTTGCGAACAAGGCTCGATTTTGCGAACTGCTTTCTCATGCACACCCTTGACTTACAGCCAATCTTGGGCTATTGCGTACCCGTCAAAAGTCGCATTTTTAGTATGTTCCCCATTTTCAGCAAACCCAAATCAACCGTATACGTAACAATGTAGGTCCTGACCATGCACTGTCGCCACTTCAGTACGTCACACTTCCTGATACTTACTCATTTGGTTCCTTATCGATGCACGAGCTGGCCATTGATCAACCAACATACAATGAGGCATTCAACCATTTACATCTAACCTAGTGTAGAGCACAAACACAGTAGTTGGATAACCCCTTGGAGGAAGGCACACAGATGCAAGCAGTCCAGGATCGGAAGCGCCTGTCCGTCAGAGGGAAGCAAAATGTGCTGAAAATGTCGAATGAGCCAGGTGCAGCTCAAAGCTATGTAGCTTGGTTTTTCAAGGAAAACTGTTTATAATCTTATATCCAATCGAAAGATTTTCGGGGAATTTGTCAACTGTAGAGCATCTGAGGAACGATTCCGCCTGGAAACGAACGATACGTTCAGGGCAGGTAATGATGCCAGCTCGGCATGGTTTACCGCTTTGATGAAAATGCATTGCGAGTTCCCAATGATGGAGAGCATCGTCTCCAAGGGGATTGAACCGATGCGAAAAATGCGTCGGGGTAAATTTAAGTCTTCCAAAGGTTGGTTTCGCTCTTAGTCAAATAGATGTGGTACTCAGTCATACAAAGTTAGAAACTAGCACATTTTGACGGTACCACATGTTGCGGTGGACGAATTTCGAGCGGGTTAGCCGCAGTTGATCCATGTATATTCCGATTGTGATATTTTCAATGATGATGAAACAGATCCCATTACCAGGAGCTCTCAGAAACAACACTGAGTTTCAAACAGTCTTGGAGCACAAATATCCAAGGAAAGAGTCACTTTACTGCTGTATTCAGGGTTGGCTTTCCAATATCAACCACGAGATGGTCTGTAATCTGAGTCGTCCGCTGTGCCTTAATTCTCTCAGTTCATTATAGTCAAAACTGTTTCATTTCATGGTATACACAGTTCGGTAGTCGTCCTTGAATTGCAATTCAGTGGAACATTATATGTAAAAGCATTCGGTAAATGAATTAGAAAACTCTACCGAAGGAGAATTATGTAGTTTCAGGACAAAAAGCAACTCGAAACTGAAAAGGGGGATACATTCCGAATACACCGTTCTGATGTAAAGCTGACGGTTTCATAAAAGGTAGAAATTTCTGCGATACTCAAAGATTGTGGGATTCTGTCTATTTCACTTGTTCTTCAAATAAACAACAGGCGATGATAACTAATACGAAAAGTAATGTAATTTACGCAGTTTTGCTTATTTTTCACAAATATTCTAGTGTTTATTTTACGCTACTTAAAATCATACACTACCGATTAACATTCTATGTCCTAGTATCTGGAATTTACTTTCACTTTCGATTCCCCGATGAGTGGGATTCGCAGAAGATTAGCTGTAGTTCATTGTGTGAACAAAACACTGGCCATTGTGAAACAACGTTTTACGCAGTGGATATAATGTAGAGTGATTGTAGCTGGAGATGCAGACGTTGATGTTGACGGTTTATTCGAGCTGGAAGTGTTGGTTGCAGACGCTTCGTAGCCCAACAGAAAATGAAAGTCGGATTGCGCGGGATTACGAATTTCGTGAAAACTGTACAAACTGCACTTTCAAAATGAAATTGCTTTTCAGTCTGATTGGCCAGAAAGCATTGAGCTTTCATGTGATTCAATTGCGAAAAGGTTCGGAATCCCGGTGGTATTTGAGGCCATGCTTGCACATCTCAGTACAGCTGGTAGAGCTGACGTCGAACAATGGTGTATGAGGCTTGCATGCGGGGATTCAATTGAACGTTTACTTAAGCGACTATAGATATGTATTTGCATGCACAACCTTTATCGAATAATTCACAGCAGATGAATGTGGTTTTGAAGCATCGTTCAATGTGGCGATACAGATTTTGCAACAAGTATTGTAAGCCAATTGAGGATTTAACCTAGCTTTTAATGACAGATGAATAACACAGAATTATTTTAAGCATTGTGTGAGTTAGTAACTGCATTACTTACCGATATACCGATATCTGCTGTGGGTGGCACGTAGACAATATCACCTTCATCAATTTGTCGTTGAGTAAACTGAATCACACTTGGCGGTTCGGCTTCACGCAGACTGGTTGCCAATCCTGGTTGCAGTTTCATATCTCCCACATGTGAACTGGCTGTGACTGCGCTCAGACTAACAAGCCGTCCCGCTTCATGAGTCCATGAACTTTGTTCGTTGTCCGCCAGGTCAGCAAATCTTGGTGCTTGTGTGATCGTGTAGACAACCTGATCTGGGCCACTTGGTTCCGGCCGGGGTCCGGCGTATCCCCCGGTCCCATCAACCAGTACCGTAGAACCTGTACTGGTAACCTCATCCAGGGCATAGTTTAGATGTAACGGAGTAATGACCACGTGTGGAGCGGTCTCCTGAACACGCAAGATCACGTTTGGATCCATTCGCTCGCTGAGGGCTAGGGCAACTGGAGGCTATCGGGGAGTTGAGGAAAGAACAAAAACAGAGGCAACGAACGAGTGCAACTGCGAACTCATTGAAATTATCGGTTTTGCTGTAGAAAGTTTAAAACAGAGAAGGACAAACCCGAGCGTTTCAATTTGTCGTCCGCATAAAAGCTGTCATAGAATCCATCTAACGAAACCCCAAGATTTTCTAAGTGCAAGTTAACTTTCATTCAATCCATGCTTCTGCTTTTCCGTGTGTAGCGCCATTTGTGTTGATAAAAGCCGCTCCGGTGAAAAGTGCCTCAAAATATTTGACAATGCGATAACCGATAAACGAAGCTAAGAATCCCCTGCGATAGGTGACCGAATAGATATGAGCACAAAGCAAATAAAACTAAAAGACAAAATTGCAAGGATAAGTCTGTTTCATCCCAAAATAACATCTTTTTGGACATTTTGATATTCCCAGATCAAAATGTTTACCCCGGTGACCAGTCAAGTTGAAATAAGAACTCGTTGCCTCTGTGATCTCATTATGGTCGACAAGCTGACGTTTTTACGTTCCCAAGCGCTACAGTATGCGGTGTTTCATTGAATACCACCACTTCATAAGCGGAAGGGGTAATGAAGCCAGTAGTCAGTAATAGCTACTATTCGGTAATCGAAAATGGCAACCCTGAATGACCACAATAGAACGGACGTGCCAGACAACAATGAGGTTGATCACATTCCATCCGGTCGAACAAATGACAAGAATTGGTTCGATGGCAGAGCTTTCTAGTCCTGGACTCCGGTAATTTCCAACCAAATATCATCATGGATTGTGTTAAATTGTGTATATTCAAAATGAGGAACGGTTTGATCAGCTACCCAGTGATCGAGTGGATATTATGTTTTCGCGTTCTACCTGTGGGGTCCCGGGTTCGATCCCCAGTTTGGTCGATGGATTCGCACTGATGATGAGACCAAACCAGGTAGAAACAGCTGACTAGTGCCTCCCAGCTTTTAGCTCACGCCTCATTTACACTACGAATTCGTCATATAAATTTCACCTAGCTTGGTACAATATTTTCTCTGAAACTCGGAAAAAAGCTGACAAAAAGGTTTGAAAAGCTGTTTTGTTTCCGCTGGGACTCGCCAGTCATGTGTTGTAATTTTGTTTCTTGGGCGGAAATCGAATCGCAAATCTTCGTGTTGGAAGTAGAAAGCCTTATTCCTTAGTCAAACTATCGTCGGTCAACACTTTGAATGAATGTACCGTCGACCAGTCCGGATTAGGACGAACTGTCATTTGTCGGTCATTTGTCACGAAATATTCTGTCTCAAAAGAAACGCATCTAACAAGAGTGGCATTGACGAACGTTCAATGAGTGAAACTCACACACACAAGGTCTGACACAAATAGAATGGGTTATTTAATCGAGACAAAAACCGTTACCGGTGTGGCACAAGGGCAAGGTTTTCGTCACCCAACCTGAAGGTTCGTGGTTCGAATCCCAGCAGTAAGTAAGCGCTGCTCGTGAGTATCAACACCTATCACACAATGCTCTTTGGTGTTCATAATGAAGCATATCATCGCAACTGAAAAAAACTTACAACCGTGTGATAACTTCCTATGTTTCCTCAGACGGCGGCTCTTAGATTGAAAGTTGACCGCATATTTGTATAAACACTAAATAAAATAACGAAGTAAATATTTACCTGAAAATTTATATACGCAACTGGATCTGTGTGTGTGAACCTGGTTCAAATTACTCTTAAAAATTCAGTCATTATAGTTTCATTCTACTGCACAATCGGTTTCATAATATCAAGACGCTATCTATAAGCATTATTCATGCATAATCACATACACACAGAATACACTGTATGACAAATTTATTACCGAAAGAGTGGTAAACTTCATTATAAATCTGCTCGAAACAAAAATATCCAAATAGAGTGACCTAAATCCATTGGAGAGAAAACAACGACAGTGACTAGCGCGCAGTAATGTTTCGAAAGTGTGTTCTCACGCAGTGCAATAGTAGAGACGTTTATGTGGTTAAATTCACGGTAAAGATTCTCGCTGTGTACAGTGTGCCAATATTAATCGAACTCTGACTTTCATCAGACTTGTCCCCTCTCCCTCTACAGGGTCCCTCAGTGCTTACTTACTATTTTGAGCCTCATTCACGGAGTTGTATATGGTCTCGCAGTGGGAGAGTAAGTTGGCAATAAATACTTTTCTTCCTTATCCATCACTGCATACATACGATACTCAAAACTGAAAGGTATTTGTGATCCATGTCACATGAGTTTGATCAATATCCGCTTATGGTATGTGTGACCTCTGTTAAGACTTGAAGATTGTCGAGATGCTTTTATTAAAAATCATGTTTTCTATTTATTTCGGGTGTGAATTTCCACGGTTAATTCGAGCGTTTGTTTTAGGCATCTGTGATAGTTCATGATGAAACGGGCATTTTCGAAAAAGGAATCTTGAAAACTTTGCACAAATAGTCTGTTTTATTTTTCCTAATAATCAATGGTGAAAGGGTAGAAAATCTCGCTGAAACTGGCTGGGACCAAGAAAATTAAAGTGGAACCCACCAGTTCCACCAACTGAGATATAAATCATACCGAAATGTTAAAATATTAACTACACTCAAATCGATGGGGGTGATAAATTCACTAAACTAGATACTTGTTTCTTTAAAAGCGTGCGTTGCGCAGGCTCAAATCGAATGCTGCAATCTCCCCATTATCGCGAGATTTAATGTGCAATTAAAGCTATACCCGAAAAATAATAAAAGAATGCGATTTCACATGAACTTGGATAAACTGAAATACTTGATCAGAAGCTGTTAGAAATGGAGCAGTACATACGAATTAACGTCTAACTGGTTACTTGATTACGTAAGAATTCTGTCTGTTTAGTCTGAAACCAACAATTTCATTGCCCTTTTGAAATTCATTTAAGTCTCATTCGCTTTTAGATTTCTCCTTTTGGGTTTGATGAAGACGAAACAGTGAATTGCTTGTAAAAATCAGTGAATCCTTTTTGTTCTGTTTTATTTTTCTCCGATTCCATACGCGATCGCGGTGAGAGCAATAAATGTCAGAACACTCCAAGAGTTGGTGCGCATTTTGTTTCTGTGTGCCTAGGCGATCTCTCTCTTTCTCCCGTTTGACGTTTTGTGGAGAATCAGCATGCAGAATGGAGTCCGTTTGAAGTTTTGAAATAGATGATTAATAGACGTGATATTTTCCAGTACGTTGTACATTTCTGAGCTGATCACATTCGTACAATCCGAACGGGGTTCGTGGAAATAAAAATGTGAATCTCTGCAACCAGTTGCTAGGTGAAATTATTTGCATTAATCCCTCGTCATTCGTAATGCATATACATATGTTTTGGTGAATTTCCAATTCACTTTAACTTTAAACTTTTCGAGAATAATTTCCTTATGCACTGTTTTGTTTACTGAAGTGCACAAATCGTCTCGTTCAAACACTTTGAAACGGAGATACCTGCTCGGTCCGAGTCTGCCAACGTAAGAAAACCCTTGTATTTCTACTTCTTGCATGAGCACACACAATTTATGACACTGAAATTTTGTTCGTCAAACAGAGAAGTGGATACGGTTACAGTTATGATACTTGGGTGATACATTCAAGGGAAAATCAGTTCCATGTCTGTGACCATCACATCAGAAACATATTTCACATACGACAAGAAGAGGAAATTGATTTAATTAGTGTCGGCTAACAGCATTGTAAAAGCTTGACAAGCATACGTCACAAGTCCTTGAACGGTGAAAAAGAGTGGTCCATGTGCCTTGTTGTCCTATTAGAATTGGCAATCGATGACTCCAGATTCTGTGGTCATTCAGTTTACCTTCGGATTATTTTTGCGTCGTTGATGGTAAACGTCGTTTGAGAATGTGTTTGGACATTCATCGTAACATAGGGTATCAAACGAGGCTGTGTGACAGAGAACGCTAAACCTAAATCTGCCATGAACTCCGGATACGCGTCATTCAATGACGTTATATCATCCCAAAGGTGATCATGATGAATAAAAGTAGAGGTTTTTGAACTGGGAAAAGTTCAGTGGCCTCGGTGGGACTCGAACCCACGCATGAACGCAGCCTATGCTCTAATACAACTCACACTCCACCGGCTAAGCTAAGCGACCGCACCCGCAAAACTGATCTTTTCACATTTGGATTAACCATCCAATTTTCAGAGGCATAAAGAAGCGTAGACGGCGTTCATGCGCGGGTTCGTATCCTACCGGGGTTTCTGAACCTTTCCCAATTCGAAGCGATAATTCAATCAACCAAACAACATTAACTGAGAATATTCCATCCCATGGTATTCATGGCAGCTTGACATATCGTTAACTGTATTCTTCTAAGCCAATGTGACGTAACCTGAAGCTTAAGAATCTAAAATTTACCGAAGTAACGGTAATGAAATCCAGTGATCTCGTTTTAATTGTTAATAAGTTTCTAATGCACCAGCTCAAATTGCCGCAGGAAATATTTTGGAACTAAAGTCGCTTTATGGTGGTGTCTATCAAGCACACCATTATTTATAAATATTCTCCTTAGGAATTCGTTTATTTCTGGTAGTTTGAGTAATGAAAAGATGTTTTTAATCTATAAACTACGGTTTTCACACTTCCGCGCTTTTAGACCATGGATAGAACCTAGAAATATGAAAATGTTGTCCGATCCCTAGTTGCTACTCAATCAGCAGAATGTGGTAATGTCTCTTTCCTTAGACGGCCCTTAATTATGTTCAAGATTACCACAGAGTTACTCTTTACTTCAAGAGATACAGACAAGTGTTGATGGGCTGAACTCAAAAGCTGTCGAAGGGATCGGAAAATTTTATTATCTGAGAGAATAAAAATATCATCCACATAACTTTTGTACAGAGTGAAGTTTAAAGCATCATCTCGAATTTTCTGTTCAATCGTTCCAAAGGTACCATCCATTATTACCACACCATCGATCGGTCTAAATGTAGTTCGCCCAAACTCAAAACAAATGTTTTCTATGTACAACGAATTAGTTCTTTTGAGGGTTCAATAGAAAATCTAAAGGTGAGGTTCTCTGGCGAAGAGTAACCATACAAATAAGAATCTTTTGTACAATGAGGCTTTTGAGACTCACGAATGGGATGTGCCGATGACATAGGGGTTGATGGTGCATCCGACAATAAACTTCCAATCAAACCCCTCGAAAAAGCCTTAGGTTCAATTTCTAAATGGTCCTATGATCTTAACCTTTCTTTACATCCAACTAAATGCATTGGTTTTTTTTAATAATCATAGGCCATCAACACCTTCAGGATCATCTGCCGCCAACATCGCGATCAACAACTTAAACGTTGAAATGTCATAGCAGTTCATGTACTTTGAATGTTTCCCGTTAGCTGAACTCAAATCGTCCTACCACGCTGAACACACGTGTTTTAAGGTTAGATTGTTGATCTTTTACATTTCGCACATTCAACATCTCAGGATGTCATTATACATTGTTTCTAAATTTAGTTTCTCGTGCATTTTTCGCTAATGGATCTATTGCTCCCCAGCTATCCTCTCCGGTCTATTGTCTTAGGATTTCATATTGATCAAACGTTCCCTGAAAAGCGCCTCTAGATATGGAGCTGTCCCTTGTAAGGCGTTGGTTGACTCAATTCCATTTCGCCTGTTCGCCGAGCTTGGCAATTTGTTTGCAAACGTTTCATCACCAGCCGAGGTGACATCATCAGTGCTTGTGAAGTGGCAGTGTTCTGCCTGTACCCGTTCGTTCGTATATGTGGTCTTCTCCACCGACTATTTTCGTCCCCTGTTCTCACTGTGTTCGACTCGGTCCGCCGTTGAACTGTTGCGAGCGGGTGAGGGTGTGAGGGGAGGAAGTTGTCCTCTCGTCCCGATTGCGGTTTTCGTCCGTTCTCAGGTCACGGCATGACCTTTGGTCCTTCAGTTGCATTGGCGTGTACATGTGATCCAATTCGATGTGCCTGTTTATTAAGTTGACTCAGTTGTCCACCAACACTGTAAGGCGTACGGCCGTCTGTTCTGACTCAATCTTGTTTGATGCATCAATCGCATCCTTTACACTCGAACCTCTCTGGCCTTTACACATTCGCTCCACAGTATTTCACCATTCCGCTCTACGTTATGTTTCTCACTTATTGGTTTCCGAGGAACGAATATTAAATGAACTGAAACACAATCTCTTGAAAATTTTCACGCAACAATTTTCAACTTTTGTTTTGCTCTCTCGCTCCTCATCCTCATTGTCTGTTAACTAAATTACAGTTCTTTAAATCCATTTTATTCACATACACTCCAAAGCAAAGATGATAACATTTTTCACCGAAGTCTGTCTATAAAGGATGAATAAATTTCACCGTTGACTCGACTTGATTTGAAAAATATTTACAAATCGTAGGGCGGGTTTTTGATAGGGTGGGTTTTACATTTACAGAAAAGGTTCGTATTTAGTCCGGGGTTTGTGAACTTTAAATATAAGCACCCTGCAGTGTTTGCCCTACGCATGTTCCGGCAAAATGGTAAACATTTCTAACTGAAGAGGCGAACTGAATTAGGATCGTGGTTGGAGCATGCACACTAATGTTTGCTCTATCTCTTACTCCAATTTCAATGTTCATGTAGACGGTGGGAAAGTCCTGACGCCCCACTTGTTTCAGGCCGATCAGATCGCTCGTTCTATCCCGTCTCTGGTTCACGTAACACACGTCGGACCATTCCAGATCAGCTAGCTGAATTGAACCGAGTTGGGCTTTTTCCAAACGCAATCGTTCCTCGGCCACAGTGAGCTCTACATGTTCCATCAAACTAATGGGTGCTTGATTGCCGAACATTTTGTTCGTGTGAATCGGACGATAATCTGGATGGAGAAGCATGAGGCGTTGCAGTGTTGAACGGCGAACCAGAACACCTTGACTCGGTGCAACCTTCACATCGAACAACAAATTGACTAAATCGCTGCGAACCGCACGTAGAACATCTGTGGTGAGCAAATCTTCCGCACGTAGGCAAACGTAGGAGAAGGCTGGGACGCGAAAAGTGACACCAGACTGAAGAGCTCCGCTCGTGACCTGGGGTTGAAAATATGAGAAAATAGTTTGTGATTCGAAAATGACTGGTTAGTAAGTGCATCCTTTATTCATACGATTAAAAAGTCAGTACTGCAGAAATGAGGAAGAAAACAAACCCATTTGGTAAGATATTGCCGTGTATACCAGATAGCCTGCATATCTACAAAATTTCTCCGAACATATAATCATCATATTTATTCAAAGGAACTTTCAGTCAGAACAGAAACTTGCCTTTATGTAGTTAATTTTCCGGATTTCCTAAACATATTTGTTTGTGAAAACAACACAAAAGTGTAATCAGCTAGCAGATATGTAATTGTTTCGTCAATGTATGCGTTAGGATAGACTGGGAATCGGAGGCTGTTCAACGGTATCAGTTTGTCCACCTGACTACCTGTCAGTAGATATTATAAACACCCAATTGTTACCAAATAAAGTATACCCCGAGAACCTTATCAACTGAAACTTCACTAGAATGACCCAACCAGCGAAAATCACACTGGTTGGAAAAAACCAAGTCTCTCAACCTCCTTTATAAGTATAATGTCCCGACCGAGAACCCCACCAAGGTGTTCGGTGCCACAGGCAGAGCGATCATCAGCGTTGCGTAACTCAACCCCACCACCAGCAATTCGATGCCACCGTGAAGACAAATCATATTTGTTGAGCTCGTCTATGAGCGTTTTTCAATTTCGGTGCACCGGTGTTGTTGCCTACACAGGTCAAACGATAAGGTTGGTGATGAAAAGCATCAATAAACATCATTCCGGAGCTTCCGGGTACAACGAAACTCAGGAAGTGTGCATAGCTGTATGTCGCCAGGTGTCGTCCCCAGGTTGTAGATAGTGTGATGCTCTTTTAAAGGATTAAATGAAAATAAGTAAGTCATTGCTCACTGTGACAAAAAAGGAGTCGTGGACAAAAAGCGGCGACATTACCAGAGCTTGACGGGGAGGGAGGGAGACGGGTGACAAACTGGTCAGCTGTATATCCAGCGAAACCACATGTGCCCAATGATGGTTAAACGTGGTAAAGTTTGACGTGACTGGCCTTTCAAAAATAAAATCACTCACCTGCTTGAACTTAAAAGAACGATAAAAGAGAGCAACACAAAGTTTCCCTGTTAAAAGCCGATTTCCACGAGTGTGAGAGATCTCCTCTATCGTGATTCGTAGTGTATGTATGAACCTACAGTTACCCGTATCTCTTCGGGGATTTATGGTCCCCTGAGTTTGACTATTCGAACGGTGTCTGAACTACTTTGGTCACCGGTATCATGAGGCTGTAGCTACCACTGCTTTCTCGCTGGCTTGTAGATTAGGTTTTACATAACCAAAAGCTCCAGATTAAACTCTCCAAGACAGTTATCTTAACCGTTCTGGGCATCCGAAAATAGGTTGCCTCGGGTGGCGATAGGGACGTTATCTTGTACCAAATTGATGAGATTCTTCAGGTTTATCATACCATATCATGAAGTCAACTCATCCACAGTCAATTCAAAGCATCCGCGATGTTCTAGAGATGTAGGGACCAGTGCGATCTAAATTTCTAATCTTGCACACTTTGCGGAAGCCGGACATTCAGTGGAAATTCCACTGGCTATTCTTTTGTAACTTTTTGTACTGTTTCACAAAACCTATCCCGGTCAGTTAAACTTTGAACACTGGGGCAGTTTTCATCCACCTCTCAAAACCTGACGTTGAGAAACGAGAGCATACTAGTTCAAGCACTTTAACTTTCCCGATTGACAGCCGATTACGTTTCCGATTGGCTGTCGAAACCACGTAAGCTGAGTTGTACCATTTCCCGGTGTTTTATCGTGGTCTAAAGGAGAAAAGACTATTCATTTGTTTCAGACATCCTAAATAGTTGTTTTCTTGTTGCAGTGCCATTCCCACGACCGATTTGTTTGAGTTCATTGTGTGCAAGCATTTGGACACCTTTATATGATTTGTCAGTCACAATACTGTCAGTTGAAGAACATGCCTGCCATGCTCATCTCAATAAATCTGTGTACCGCATCCGAGTACGCGTTCTAAATTTAGAAGTCGTCGAGCTCGCACCACCATGTATCGAAATGGTGTCATCTTGCCCGTATCTTGGTAACTAGGACAACTATCATATCTGACTTGAAAAGTCACCGCCTATTGCATAAGAGTTTCTCACGACATCCATTTGTTTCTCATTTATAAAACCTTTGAGTTACACGGTTTCTCTTCACTGTCAGTTGTAGAATGTGTTGAAAATACGTCATGCTTAATGTGACTTCAATGATCACCATCAAACACAATTCAATGATCCATAAGACTGTTTCGCGATGAAGTTAACTCATCCAGCTTACTGCCTGTTTGTGTTACACACTTCAAACTGACTGCGCAAGACATTCCTCAAATTTCCATGTTTAAGTGATTGTAATGACAAGAGAGGAAAATCACAAAAACATAAGTTCTCCTACAACTCATTTTTGGGTATTAGAACGGGTTTGGTTCGGAATTAAAACTCCAAGGATTGTTTTAAATCTGAATTTCTGAGAAGATCTGAGTGTTTATTTTCTAGAATGTACATTACAAATAGGTACGCCATTGAGGTCAAGTTCGCGTCACAGAAACAATGGTCAAAACTACCAGACCGCGCCATCAGTCATAGCTCGACTTCTTCTGATGATGCAATACCAGGTCAATCGAAGCACGATTTTTCGAATCGCAAGACTGTTATGGTTTATTAAAGCGATTGTTGTCAACTGGTGGACAACCCCTTGGTAAATAAACAGAGCATTACGTGTGCTTGCACTTACCCTAGTGACATGCTCTTCCATTTACCCATCTCCATTTTGTTTTATGTTTGCCTCTTTTATTGTCTTGCAACGTACTTTGTTGATATGCTATGTTATATAGAAACTTTATGTTTTATGCTGTCGATATGTAACGAAATCGTCTTGAAATGAAATTGTACGGTAATAGGATCTGGTCTTTTTTGAAATTAATCTCCGAAAACGTTTGTTCCATTTTTCCTTCAACTAGTTCTATGTGAATGAGCTCTAAGCATAAGCCCAAATGCGGCATGTGAATCTATGCTCAGACCCGATGGTGACAGTCTGTGCGGGTAGAACAGATTAGAAGGAGAAATCACCAAATTACACTCGACCATTCAATCAAATTATTCTTTCTTCATGCTGTTCGCTCAGTAACGTTCTGTTGTCATAAATAATTAAAAAAATCTTTTCTCCACTTTGCTTCAATCCTACATCATGAAATGTACTCCATTAGCTCAGTTATGCCTGAACAGATAAACAAGTAGACATCCACTGTTAACGAGAGCTTGACAGAATAGTATATGGGGCTTGTTAGCATAAAAAAGGAGACCCACCCAGCGAAGCCTTTTCAGCCAGGTCATTTGAATTATCGATGAAAATGGGAATAAAGACGTTAAATGTAAATAGGCAGAAAGGGTGGAATATTGCCATATGTTTCTAAACGAGTACCAAATGTCTTTGCCTCAGTCTGATACCTCACGCAACTCTTGAAGAAACCAACCGAAAAAGGATGGAAAACGACAATGGGATTAGTTGAAGTCCTGAACCTGGACTCACCCTATCATATAATCGAACGATTCTAATCGATAATTCGAGCTGGAGCTCTGAGATAAATTGTTTTGGTCGTCGACGATGTCTCTGACTTCGACGGTCCCCAACTCCGCGTCCGGCAGCTCGACGTTTTCCAGGTCGCACTACTCCTTGTCGGTTTGGAGAAATCAATTGTGCCGAGCGTTTCACCCGCTCTGTTCGCAGCTCGCCAGTCAGACTGGGTACGGTGACCGCCAACGGGACGCGTTCTACGGTCGGTTCGTAATTCCCCGAGTGGACATATGTCACTCGCATTGAGGCAATATGTTGCGGTCCGAAACTCATACCATTCAGCGACTCTGTCACTCGCATTGAGGCAATATGTTGCGGTCCGAAACTCATACCATTCAGCGACTCACCATCCAGTTGGAGAGAACTCTTTTGTTGCTTGCTACCGGTATCCGATGAACGTTGCCGGCTTGGTGTAGAAGTGTAGGAGGACCAGGGCTGAACCGTGTAAACTACTGCGCTTTCATCGATATAACCGACAACCTAAGATAGAAAGAAAAAGCGCACAAAATGGAATCATCATCACCAGAATGAGAAAGGGGAAATGTTGCAGTCATGATGAACTATGTAAGCTCGATAGATATGATAAACAACAGTGAACCATAACAAACCACGTACTTGAAGTTCGTAATTGTGAGCATTTTTTTG